>CAOJWK010000401.1:0-17717 GCA_948455865.1 Conomelus anceps
CTCCACCACCACCACCTTCTCCTCCTCCTCCTCCTCCTCCTCCTCCTCTTTTGGTTGTTGGTCGTTAACATGGACGTCACACAGTTAATTAAAAATATTTGAAATTATTCAAAAATATATCTAATTTTATTTGACAATGCTGTCAACCGCACTTCAAAACGTGTCAAAAACTCAGACAGCGATGAAAAAAAACCCGTCAAAAAACCTATTTTACATACCAATTATTGCTACGATAATCAAATTAGTCTAATTTCGACAATATAGACATATCAGTCGTAATTTTACACCTTTTATATTGGTAGAATAATTAAATTCCATGTCAGTTTCATTATCTATCAATCTTTTAATGACTTTCATGTGCTCACTTACATTGAAGTCTGACTGAATGTAATAATTGACACTAATGACATGATGATAGTTATGACAAGCAGGAAGGATTTCGTGTAAAGCAAGGATTAATTAGCTAATCGCTGATTGTTTTATAGTAGTATGAGTATCTATTCAACACTTCTGATAAGATAGTGTCAATGAACAAGCGCATTTTTTCACATCTTGTTAAACCCACTTATTAGTTCCATTGTAAAATCTTTCACATCCACGTAAAATCAATCGTACGGTGCAGTTTTAATCATATGAGCATTATAGTATATAATATACTATAATAGTACACAAATAAAGTCACTTTTATAAGTTGTTCAAATACAGCTAACTCATTAGAAAAAAACGCCTCAAAAACGCATTTTTAGGTTAATTTTTTCACAAATTCATGGAGGAGGACCCCCAGAACCCCCAGCCAACTGATCTAATTTTCAGGTTGTTAATTTAGTACATTAGAAACTACTATAATAGTACGGTAAGCAAATAAGGTCAGTTTTATAAGTTGATCAAACACAGCTTTCTCATTAAAAACGCATTTTTAGAGCTGATTTTTCAAAAAATCATGGGGGAGGACCCCTAGACCACCCGGTAAGTAGGACCCCACAAAAGTAAATTGCTCAGGGCCCCGCAAAGCCTGGATCCGCCACTGAACATTACTATTTGTAATTGAGACAATTGTCAAATCTTTTAAAAGGGTTTAATTATTAATTGCACTTGTAATTTTCAGTGTGCTATGAACCAGGCCCATTAGTTGAACCAGACTATTTACTTTTATTAGGTTTGTATTATTTGTAGTTACTGCAAAATAGAGAAGTTTCAACTTGTAAATTGTAATTGTTATGCAATAGGTCGCAAGTTTTACAAGCCTGTAAAATTCCTCACTTGAGATGGAATGAGGTGAAGCGTGAGAATTGAAAAAAGATGAGAAAAATTAAAAGGAGAAGTAAAGAAGGAGTTGGCGGAGGAGGAGTGGGAGGAGGAGGAAGTGGTGGTGAAGAAAGAGGAGTAGGAAGTAAAGGAGGAGGAGGAAGAGGAGTTAGTAAAGGGGGGGTGGAGAAGTTGGAGGAGGAGGATTAGGATGAGGAAGAGGAGAAGGAGGAGGAGAAATGAGAGATGCGGGAGGAGGTAGTGAAGGATGGGGAGGAGGAGTAGGTATTAAAAGGGGGTCGAAGGAGAGGAGGAGGAGGAGGAGGAGAAGGAGGAGGAGAAGGAGGAGGAGGAGGAGGAGGTGGAGGAGGAGTTGGAGGAGGAGGAGGAGGAGGAGGAGGAGGAGGAGGAGGAGGAGGTGGTGGAGGAGGAGGAGGAGGAGGAGGAGGAGGAGGTTAGGAGGAAGAAGAGATAGGAAGAGGATAAAATAAAAGAATGAAAGAAGAGTGAGAACAAAAATAAGAAGAATAGTAAGAAGAGCAAGAAGAGGAGGTGAAAAAAGAAATGAAGGAGAAGAAGAAAAAATAGCAGGAGAGGCTAATATTCACCCATTAATTACATAAAAATAGTGAATTTATTTTTCATAACAAATTTATCAAAAACAAATATCTATTTTCACGCCCCAATGTTAAATAATTTGTACTTACTCTTTATTCTGTTAAAAAAATCTAACTCCGGGAAATTTCGTACACAGGCTTTTTCAATAACCCGATAAAAGCAATTTCAACAAAAAAAGTACATTACTTTCTTAATGATCCTAATAAAACCCATAAATTTATCATTACATAACTGACTTCCTCCTGTAACAATAGAAGTTTTAATAGTCTACAAAAAATCTGCAAACTGTTATCCAGCTAGAGAAAAATTTGTACATAAGCTACTTCAATAACCCAATAAAAGCAATTATTTCATAAAAAAATAGATTCCTCAATTATCCTGCTGAAACTCATGAATTCATTTTACATAAGCGATTTCCTTCTGCGACAATATACGTTTCAATAATCCACAAAAAATCTAAACGGTAATTTAGCAGCAAGAAAATTTGTACAATTATACTGTACGCTCACTCAATGACCCAATAAGAACAATTTCATCATTAAAAAACCAATTCCTAAATTATCCTAATAAAAAACATAAATTTATTATTACATAAACGGCTTTTTTTCTGCGACAATAAACGTTATTGATACAGAAATCTAGATGCGGGGAAATTTGGTATTTCGTTTCTTCAATAACTCAATAAAACAACTTTAACATAAAAAAATACAATTCCCCAATGATTCCAACACAAATCCATAAATTTATTATTACGAAAGCTACATCTGCAACAACTAATGTTTTTAACGGGTTTCCCTTTTTAAAAGTCCATAAACAGTCTATAAACAGTAATTGGGAGTTTATGGTCGTATATACACACACGGCACTGTCATAATATTTTCCTGACCATACTAAGGTTTCTTAGCAGGCACTTTTCCGAGTCCTGGCTTACTGCCAGAATACTACTGCAGTTTTACCTTCACTATCGACCCACTTAGAAGCAACCTAACCCTCTCTATATATAGTATGAACCCCTTAGTACACTCTATAGAGATAGTATTAATCCCCTAGTCTAGTCTACTATATAGAAATAGTATAAACCACCAGTCCTCTATGTAGATATAGTATTACCTATACTATACTTGATAGGGTGTTTGAGATCCAAAAGAAAGCAGTGCTTATAGGTGTATGGGAAGAGTAAATAGATTAGATTCATGTAGGCCGTTGTTCAAGAGACTTGGTCTCCTAACTGTACCCGGCTTATATGTGTATGAAGCTACTTTATATGTAAAAAAGAGAGATTTTAACCAAAATCTTGACATACACGATTATAATACAAGACGAGGAGATAATAATAATAATAATAATAATAACAATAATAATAATAATAATAATAAAAAGAATAATAATCATAATAATAATAATTATATACAAGACGAGGAGATTATCACTTTATGAGGCACAATAGTAGCTTATTCAAACAAAAACTTAGTTATATTGGTAGGAAACTTTACAACAAGCTACCGTAGTTTTTAAAAGTCTTGAAAATATAAAAATATTTTTAAAATATTAATTTGACAAAGCTTTTTATAGTGTACAAGAGTTCCTTTCACATCAAAATTAAGCCTCACCTCAATTAATTTTTGAGAATGAAGCCCACATAGGTCTGAGACCTGTGCGTGAGTAATGAATTAGATGACGATGAGATGGACCTACAGTTTTGGGTGGGTTCCGAACGACCGGGAAGTGATTTTTCAGCAGAGAACAGTTTTTTTCGCAGGCTAACCTAATCGGTCACCCTTACAAAGAGGGCCCAGGAGTTCGTAGCTTATCTCTATCTGATTGAACAGATTATACTGCTACGGCTCACGGAAGAAGAGCAAACAATGAAGACAAATATAGAAGAATGATGACGAAAATATACACTTATTAGGAATAAAACTTGGAAGTTCATTGAGCTTCATAGGGTTTTGGAAAATAGCCCCAAAAACTTAGGAAAATAGACATTCATTTTCAATTTAAACTCAGATTTATTGGCAATAGACATTTGAACATCGAAGTAAAGGGAAATAGACTTGAAAATTGGGGGGAAATGTACTTTTTTCTATTTTGAGTCAGATTTATCAGCAATAGAATATCGATGTAGGCCTAAATGCCAGCAAAAACAAAATAGTTTAGTTTGGACAATGACTTGTTGCCATTTTATCATTACAATCATGACACGATTGCAATAATTTTTAAATTATATACATGCTATATACATGAAGATCATGGTGATTGGATTGACTCAACTTCTACATTTTCAGCTCTAAATTCTCGAACAAAATTCAAAATTATATTCACTTTCTTTGAACTAAAACAGTTTTAGTGATTCGTTTTTAAAGTGAACATCTAAATTAATATTCATGTTTTGGAAAGAATTAGGAATTATTGTATTTCTAAGTTGTTTCCAGTTAAACTTGGTCATTACCTAAAATTTGGATTTTTCAATTGAAATTTTTTAAAGAAAGCAGTAGTGGGCTGTGCCTGTTGTATCTTTACTTGATTGTGTTGTTTTGTAACGAATAGATATATATTATTAGGATTTTACAGTATTCAACATTTTCCTTCTTTCAGCCAGATTTTCCACCATTTTCTATCCTCCCAATCACCCTCACTCAAGTTTCTCGATTCCATCGCTTCATCAAACTCATTCCTCCACAATCTCCTCGGCCTTCCTCTTCCCGTACTCACCCCGGACTCCACTCTGTGACCATTCTGACCCAATCCTCATCAGATGCCCTTCTCGCATGCCCATACCAAAAAAGTCTCTGAATAGATAAATAAATAAATATATATATATATATATATTTAGTTATTTCAATTTGAATCTTTATAGAATACATATGTTGAACCTCTGAATAACGAGTTCAATTATCTAGGTAGGACATTCGTTCTAGAGTGGTTTTCGTTAATGAGAAGTCATCTAGCTAAGATTGCAATGTCAAGGTACACTTTTAAAATTCGTTATATAGAGGAATTCATCATTTACAAGATGTGTAGAAGTTTGAGGATAATTATA
This sequence comes from Conomelus anceps, assembly GCA_948455865.1. Taxonomy (NCBI): domain Eukaryota; kingdom Metazoa; phylum Arthropoda; class Insecta; order Hemiptera; family Delphacidae; genus Conomelus; species Conomelus anceps. The sequence goes on from CAOJWK010000401.1 coordinate 4,904, forward strand.
AATTCTTCAATAGGCAAATTGAAAAGGAGGGTCTTGTCAGCGTTGAATACTACATTGAGGGTGTTCAAGTATTTAATTTCAAGAGGGGGGGGGGGTTGATAGGGAAAGGGGGGGGGGTGATTAAAAAGGATATGAATTTCAATAATCAACTAAATTTACATTATTGTTATTCACTCAAATCCATACAATATCTGGAGCTCAAGAGTAGAATTTCCCCGAACAGATTTATCCATTTGTAGAGAAAAATTTGTAGGAGTGGCCGTAGCCGAGTGGGTTAAGTGCTGGTTTGCTAGCCCAAAGGTCCCGGGTTCGATCCCAGGTCTGACCGAAAGATTTTACCTCGGGCCACTCCCGTGTTTCGGAGGACACGTTAAGCTGTCGGTCCCGGCTGCCTAAAAAACAGTCGTTAAGTCACGTCAGAGGCCCTGAACTTATTCAGGTGCGACCTGATAACTCTGACACCAGACCTGAGCCAGCCAGGTCACACGATATTATTATTATTATTAGAGAAAAATTTAATTATAACTGCAACAGACTTTTCAATATCATTCCGAACTTGATTTCAAAGCCAGGTAGGTGTCTAAAAAATATATAGACGATTGGATATGCTCCATCTTCGATTCTATTACTGTATATAATTTTTATTCAATAAATTATTATTATATAATTTTCATTGAAATTTTTTCAACCAATCAATTTATTATCATTAAAATAATACAAATAAATTTTGATATTTTGATCTATTCTATTCATTTATTATCAAAAATTATTATTTCTTGTATTCTCTGTAGGCTAAGTGAAAGCTATTTCACCTTGTTGTGGTGATTTTGCTATAGATGGTGTAATTTTGCTATAGATGATACAAACACTCGCAAAAACGTTCATTTAAGTGTCGTTGTAAGGCTTCACCATTAGCATTGCTCAATGCTCATAATAATTTGATTTTCAACTAAGTTACATTGTTTTAATAATTTTTCTCTATTTTACTACTTCATATTTTTTCTAATTAATTCGTACCGTAGAGTATTTTTGTTTTTTCATATAGTTTTTTATAACTTATGCCCACGCCCAGACTCTGTGTCTTGTGGGTATTTTTCTCTTCTCCATTGAATTGAACTATTGTATAACTGACAACTATTAACTATAAATTTTATGTTGAATTAGTAATAATTGTAACTTATGCATCAATACTATTTAATTTTGTATATTTCAGATGTTGATATTTTTCTTTGTTATAAGAGATGAATAAATTTGAAATATTATTATTCTTATCATCAATAATTTTACACTTATTAAACATTGGCCATCTTCGCAACCATCAACATGTAAGACCCATGATATCAATGTCATTTTCTCAACTATGACCATGTCAGAATAGCTTACCCACTCCATTCTAGACAACCGACAATTCTGACATCTTCTTTAATATTCAATGCCTTGGCCGCTATGGCAGCTGTCTTATTCAACTTGCATCAATTAATTTGTTACCCAATCTATGGCCATCACTTTATTCAGATCGACCAATCACAATTGATGTGCGTACTTGAAAGCTTTGATCTGTGATTGTTCAACAAGTAACTGATTTGAACTTGAATTTCTAGTTGTAGTATTTTTAGAATCGGCATGCACAAAAGTTGCATGGATACTTTTTACTCCAGATTTTTAGCCTATAGGATTGAAAAAAAAATTAATAAAAATAAATTAAAAAATTGAATAATTAATATTAAATTATTAAAAAATAAATTAAAAGTAAATAATTAATGAAAAATAATAATTAATTGAAAAAATAATATGAAGTGGTAAAATAGAGTAAATTATTAACACAATATAGTTGAGAATCAAAGTATTATGAGCAATGGTAATGGTGAACCCTTAGAACGACACTTAAATTAACGTTTTTGCGAGTGTTAGTATCACCTATAGCAAAATTTCAGCATCTATAGTAAAATCACAAAAAAAGGTAAAAAAAGTTAAAAACATAAATTTCTTTAAATTTGAGCCTATTTATATGATTTTCATGCACTAAAGTTGCAAGATTTTAATAGATATTTTTCTACTCTAGACTACAACTTTCAACTAAAAAAAACGTGCTTGAAATCTTAAAATTTTGGAATAGAAAATACTTTTCAAAAAGAAACTCCATTCTTTGATTTCTTGTTCCATAACGATCTGCTTTGTTAATATTAACTTTTTATTGTAAATTCAACGACTTGCAGTCAATTTTAATTGTGAATAAATAATATTTCTACAGACTTTTTGGCCAAACGTTTTCGAAAACGATGACTCGAAATCGTTAGGCCAAAATGGGAGCAGAAATATTATTTATTCACAATTAAAATTGACTGCAAGTCATTGAATTTACAATAAAAATTCGAGAAATTCCATTCTAAACAGTTTTTAAATACATATTTATATTGTGTGGAGGTAAAACAGTAGGGCCCATATTTATGAATGTACCTTCAGTATCTCTTGACTCTAGGGAATCTTCAAATGCCGATATATACAGGGTGTTTCGGAACTCTCTACCAATACTTCTAGGCAGTGTTTCTGGACCACTAACAAAAGTAAATATTGTAATAAAATTTTTTTAAAATCCCCAGTTACTCACACAGCCGCCATTTTGTTTTTTAAACATTATTTTTTTATTCGAACACCATTGAACGTTTATTTTTTAAATTTTGCATACAGCTTTAAAACATTTGAAACAATCTTAAAAAAATTAATCAAAATTTTCCGACATCAAAAAACAAAATGGCGGCAATTTAAAATCTTTGAACAGGATTAAATTAATAATGGCTAATGGTATCAAAATTCGACCGCAATAAATTTTTTTAGATATTTTTATTGCAAATCAAACAATACCTCATTTTTTAAGATTGGCCAACAATTAACAGAGATGTGCTACTTTTTAGGGTGTTCGGTTGTTGGAGTTTTACGAACAAACAAAGAATAACTTACAAACAAAGAATAAAATGAAAGTTTATTTACCATAGATAATTACAACGAATAAATAACCAAGAGAATGAAAGTCTTGCATTGACAGTAAAGAACTGCAACCCGCTTCCAACCACCGCACACCCTAAAAGTAGCATATCTCTATCAATTGTTGGCCAATCTTGAAAAATGAGGTATCGCTAGATTTGCAATAAAAATATCTAAAAAAAGTTATTCCAGTTAAATTTTGATACCATTAGCCATTATTAATTTAATCCTGATCAAAGATTTTATGGCTGCCATTTTGTTTTTTAATGTCGGAAAGTTTTGATTAATTTTTTTTAAATTGTTTCAAATGTTATAAAGCTGTATGCAAAATTTCAAAATTATACGTTCAATGGTGTTCAAATAAAAAAAAAAAATTATGTGTGAAAAAAAAAACAAAATGGCGGCTGTGTGAGTAACTGGGGACTTGAGAAAATTTTTATTACAATATTTATTTTTGTTAGTGGTCCAGAAACACTGCCTAGAAGTATTGGTAGAGAGTTCCGAAACACTCTGTATATATCGGCATTTGAAGAGTCCCTCGAGTCAAGAGACACTGAAGAAACGTTCATAAATACGGCCTCAGGTTATATTGCTCACCAATATATATGTTATATTGTTGGGATAGAATGCCCCCACCAAAGTTCATCATGTATTGTGTCTTATAAGTAATAAAAATGGATTCTAAAAATAAGATAATAAAAATTGTCTATGTTTCATGTGCAAAAATTGTGACACAATTTCTTTATGACATTACATGGAGTAGTTTTGATTTAATAGCAATTGCAGTACTTTTGATTTATTGGCAATTGTAGTAGTTTCGATTTTAAGAATACTATCTATGCGATATGTAGATCATTATTATTAAATGAGATAAATTTGATGAAATGTGTTTTTATGTGTAGTTGAAGACTATTTAATTTGAAAATCTAATTTAAGGAGCGATGGCGAAAGGGATGCGAGATGCGACTTTAAAGTTGCAAATACTTGCAAAAAAATCGAAATTCTTGAACTTCTTGTTCCATAACGATCTGCGTTGTTAATATTTACTTTTTATTGTAAATTCAACGACTTGCAGTCAATTTTAATTACGAATAAATAATATATTTAGTCAAGTAGGCTGAAACGTTTTCGAATCCTGATGATTCATTTTCAACAAGTTAATAATAAAAATCTACATTCTAAGAACACTCCCTGAAGGAACTCTTCGTTCCATGCCATCTAAAATGCTTTCTACTTCAACGTTGGCTTTATAAAAAAATCTAGCTGATGAAGCCCACATGAGTCTGAGACTTGAACGATGAGTCTCAGACTTGTGCGTGGGTAATGAGGTGAATGTGAGTTTGTAGTAAGTTCCGAGCCACCGGTTTAGTGATGATAAATTTGATAGAGAAGCACGAGGTTACCCTTCCAAGCAAGCACCAATGACTGGTCATCACGATTGCCCTGATACAAAAAAAACCACGCTTATCGAGCGGCCTATCACTCCGAAATAAAAAATATAAAAAAATACATTACACACATAACCAAGTGTTTATGAACATTCATAAACGTGTATTTATATTAAGCGATTAATGTAAAACTGAATCATAGCTACTGTTATTGTTAAAAATGTATTTTTACCAAAGAATTGATATTTTGAAATAATTGCAAAAGAATAATAATAATAATTATATTCAGATTATTTCAGCCTCACCTCACTTTTATCTTTATTGTTTTGTAGCATAAAACTGTCGTTAATAATAATTGATTTCAGGATATTTTAACCTCACCTTCTCATTTTCATCTTCATTGTTCTCTAGCACACGTTTATCATTATCATACAGCTGTCGTTTTCTAGATCGCCTCAAAATTTCAAACTTGAATACTTCGTCCGAATTTGAACTTGAAACATTTTTTTCGCTACTCATAACAGGAGATTTTGCCCTACTCATTGCGCGAGTAGTTTCACTATCATTCACATCACTTTCACTAGCGCTAACCGCGCTAACATCGTTGAGAAACTTCAATTTTTCAGCAGAATTTTCAAAATTTTGATCATTTTGACACCGTTTACCCACCGCCGACAGCATTGAATGCTCAACAAAAAATTTGTTAACAATGCTACTGTGAATGTGTGTTTATTGTCAAGGTCTGAAGAACTATTATTGACAACTGTACAAATTATTCGTGACGTCACTGTCTTTAAATTGAACTAATTGCTGAAAAAATAAATCTAAACAGTCAACGAAAAACGATGAGCCAAAATAACTATGCCATAAAATTACTGTTACTTATCTCAATGGCGCAAAGTCACAAATAGGTAATAACTCACTCTATTATTGATAGAACAGTGAAAATGTAGTACACGACTGACTAAAAAAAAATATCATGCATTTAAGTATTGAGAATTTGAACTTAGATTGCGTGCAGATAGCGTTCCGACCTAGGTTTCATTGTTACTTATAAAATTAATTATACATTCATGCTACTCTTATGAACTACAATGGTAAATGAATGGGTATAGGATAAAATTACTGGCTCTAATCAGGCTTCTAATAATAGTTCTCAGCATGGAATACATAAGAGTTTACCGTGAAAGAAATGAAATTTTATAGAGTTGCTTAACTTTAGCTTCCTGTCGCTTCAGCGGTAGTGGGTTCGAATACATTGAGAAAATATGTTGTAAAATTTCATCTGGGTATTTGTCCTGCGACAGCTCGCTAGATTAAATGACAAAAAGTTATGTTTTACAGCTTACTATGGGCTCTTACTGTCACATATTAAGTATGCTGACGCAGGCTTATGTAAGCTACTTTATATGCAAAAAAGAGTGATATTAACCAAAATATTGACATACACGATTATAATACAAGAAGCCGAGGAGATTATCACTTGCTTTTTATAGTGTACAAGAGTTCCTTTCACATCAAAATTAAGCCTAACATCAACTTATTGATATAGCAATTATGGTATCTAGTGTATAATTGTTGATCTGACTTGTCTTATTTATTTATTGAAAAATTACAATCTGTGAGGGCACCAGGGAGACCCCATTATTGCCCTCATAACACAAAAGAATTGGCCAGTTAAAATTAAGACATAAGAAAATTAAAAGTAAACAGATGAAATAGATTAATGATAAACAAAATAGATAGTAACATTAATAGATAAATAACTAGGTGGATCACTTAAATAACTGTAATAGAATTAATAATAAAAAGATACAGGTAGACTATAAATAAAGTTTTCTGAATTTAAATGAAAGAATACGAACAAAAGATCCCAAAACAGGCCCCAGAAACAAAGACACATTGAATAATCATCAAAATATACCTTGTATGATATAAAGCAAAAAGAAGATAGCCAAAAAATGGAAAAAACTTATACTCCTTAACTGGAGTCTCCAAGACGAGATCTACAAAAAAAAAATGCTATCTTAGTATGGGGTAATTCATAGAAACATAACCTTGATAGGGTGTTTAATATCCAAAAGAAAGCTGTTAGTTGTATGGAAAGAGTAAATAGGTTAGATTCATATAGGCCGTTGTTCAAGAGACTTGGTCTCCTAACTGTACCCTGCTTATATGTGTATGAAGCTACTTTATATGTAAAAAAGAGTGATATTAACCAAAATCTTGACATACACGATTATAATACAAGAAGCAGAGGAGATTATCATTTCGTGAGTCACAATAGTAGTTTATTAAAAAAAAAAAACTAGTTATATTGGTAGGAAACTCTACTGCAGTTTTTAAAGAGTCTTGAAAATATAGAAGTACTTAAAAAACAATTGAAAACATATTTAGTTGATAAAGCTTTTTATAGTGTACAAGACTTCCTTTCACATCAAAATTAAGCCTCACCTCAACTAATTGATATAGTAATTATGGTAACTAGTGTATAAGATTGTATAATTGTTAATCTGACTTGTCTTATACCCATTAACAGGAGTCTCCAAGACGTAATCTAATAAAATCAAGCCGGAGAGTATCAAAGCTTCAAGCCAAACCAGCTCTCTCACCAAACGCCATAATGCAAGCATGTTGGGGCGAGCTTGGTCTTTTAAAGTTAAGTCTCAGGAGTCAGTTCTTCAGAAGGAGGTTTTAGTGTTGCTACTCTCTGGATTGTCAGCGAGTAAACTCGCTCAATATTATCACTGGTTTACGTTGAGACGACGGTGGGCGACAAATTGCCAGAATAGTTTTTAAAATGGATGTGATAGATTAAGAATATTAATCATGATCATTTCTAAAGGTATGCATGTAATATTACGTAATATGTGGTAAGTAATAATATGAGTAAAAGGTAAATCTAAATTTTCAGCATTAAAATTAACCTCAATATTTTGGAGAATATAACATAATTATTCAAAATTTGTGAAGAGAGCAGTTTTGGACTTGAGTTTGTTGCGCCTTCACATTTATTATAATTTTGTCACAATAAATAAATAAATACAGTTGGAACAAAATGGAGCGAAGAGAGAAAAGCTGAATTCGCACAAAAAATGAAAAGCTGATGGGCAAACAAGAAGAACAAGTCCAAAAAATGAACTATCTTTACTCAGCGTCTTCCATTCTGCGAGTTTTACGTCTAATAATAAATAATATACCAAAAACATAGAAGTTGACCAACTTCCCAAAATAAAATCGTTGATGAATTGAAATATTAATATAGCAACCTTTAGTGATCATTTTTTATTCTATTTTTCAAACGTATCAATCAAATCTGTGATGTTTTCCATGACTAAATATTTGATGAACAATCTAGTATCAAAACTGACACTTCATTTCTATTTAAATCATTATTTTTACTCACTTATACCATAGACGAACAATCAAGTTATTTACTCCCTAATCTATGCTTATACTGTAGGGATGTATTTCACTTCTAAAGAGAAGCTTCATCAGCCTGAGGCTTCTTTTAAAGCGAAATATAACCCTCCAGTACAAGTGAGTAGAAATCATAATTTAAATAGAAATAAAGTGCCAATTTTGATATTAGATTGTACTAATCATATTTGTGAACTTTGAAAATGCTATTCTACACTAAAATACATGATAATAACCAAGAATGAATTTAAAATTATTTACTTACTGCTTTAATAGTAGTTTAACAATATGTCTGCCTTTATGCCACGTGAGACTTCACATAAGGACACGAACATAGCGAGTGTTCTAATCACCCCACGAGTGATTTAAAGGCACAATACAGTTGTTATTGTTGCATGCAATATTTTATTTATGACTACCAATAAATCACGTTCAATTTACCTTACCAATCAATCGGATAGATTAGCCAGCCTAACATAACCTACAATAATTGCTTGTTGACGATGGTTGTGGGATTGAAATTAAATTTGATTTAAAAATAATCCAACCCGCTGATTTGTCTATAGAATATAATTCTTTTTTTGGAGGATGAAGCCCACATAGGTCTGAGACCTGTGCGTGGGTAATGAATTGGATGATGGTGATTGATGAGTTGGACTTACAGTTTTAGGTGGGTTCCGAACCACCGGGAAGTTATTTTACAGCAGAGAACAGTCTTTTTGCTGGCCAATCCAATAATCGGTCACCCTTACAAAGAGCGCCTAGGAGTTTAGTAGCTTATCTCTGATTGAACAGATACCTGCTATGGCACTTGGCTATCACTTCCCTATTCATTTCACTACTTTGAAGAATTTCTGAATTCTCATTGGTCTAGACCCCATGACTTCAATTGTTTCAATATGGTTTGATAAGGTGTGAATGAAATGAGCACCATTGACATCACTTTCTAGCCTCTAGATAAAGAATTCATTCTTTTTATTTCAGGAACAATGACAGAAATAAGAAAACAACAAGCATTTTATAACAACGATTTACTCAATAGTGTAACGCCACAAAAGATGTTACACTAAACTAAGTCTACATAGATTTCTATATAAAACTCTTTAACATTTCTAAAGCATACAAAATATCAACAAGCTTTTGCATAACAAGCAATACTCACTACTATGCCATGAATGATGCATAAATATCAACAATATAAACAATATTTTTCGATTCTACTGTCCAAACCATCAATGGCTTTTAAAATGTTAATGCCCCTAAAATAATTTATAAAGCTTTAAATTATCTACAAACCTTTTCCAAACACGCAATACTCACAAACATGCCATTTACTGAGCATTCATCAGATATCAAGAATAAAGTTCTACTCTTCAAATACTCAAAAACTTTGTTGGAAGAGAAAGGAGATGCACAGCCGGCAATAATCACTACTATGCCATGAATGATGCATAACTATCAACAATATATACAATATTTTTCGATTCTACTGTCCAAACTATGAGAAATGTTTCAACTCACCAAGTCGTTTCTAGGTCACTTTGAGGTTAATCTGATTCCATTTTTTGTAAGTTGGAGGCTTATTATTGGTACTTCATTTCAGTACACTTCAAGGTTACTCTGAAGGTCAGCAGATGGTACTCTGTTGGTGATTCAAGATCACTTTGAAGATCACCTGCTAGAACTCTGTGGGTGGTTCAAGGTCAATTTGAAGGTCACTGGTTGGTATTCTGAAGATGATTCAAGGTCACTTTGAAGATCATCAGTTAGTATTCTGAAGATGAGTGAAGGTCACTTTGAAGGCCACTAGTTGGCACTCTAAAGGTGGTTCAAGGTCACTTTGAAGGTCACCTGCTGGTGATTCAAGGACACTTTCAAGGTCATTGCCTCTCATTAGATGGTTTTGATGGTCATTCAATTTCAAGGTTATAATTAAAAATCATCCATGAAGAATAATGGCTTCAGAACAGCTGTTTCTGTATCAGAAACAACCAGTGTGTAATTTGTACCAAGTGCATCCTGGAATTGGTAGGCCTGTCGTATTTCACTTCCACCAATGGGAAGGTTGGTTGCCTGGGGCTGTGAAAGCCCCGCCCACCGATAAGTGGTTGGTGCAGAGCAAGATGACATCACTATTGCAATTACTTCATTGGTTGGCAGAGACATTAAATGTGCACTAGCTTTTTGAAGCATTAGTGCAGCACTATCTATCTTTCTCCAATTGGTATCAAACCTGAAACATAAACATTCATTGAAGATACTTCATGCATTTTGAATGTCATTCTAGGTTTTAATACCTGATTGCAGGGTATTATCTTAAAGTGTGCTTTGTATGCATTTCATCTCTGTACTCATTTTTATTTAATGCAGTAAAGTTCTTCATCTATTCATTCAATCAAGTATTCATTGTTTGAAATGATCATTTACAGTAATACAATAGAAAAGCATTGTTCATGGAATTTTGTTACATGGATCCATTATCACAGGGCTTACTACAATACTTAAAAATCATTTTTATATATATATATATATTCTAATGATGCATGTTTTTATCAAGGAAATGAAAATATGGTACATGAAACTTGGCCTCATGTACCAAGCACCACAGAGAATCCTATTTCACTCAATGTAGATGAATAAATGAAAACAAATTATGAAAACCAGTCATTGAGTGGGATTGTAGAAGATACATTACATATGGGTTTCATAAAATATGTTTTCATGTACCAATACCATGGTTTTCAATAGCATGGCTCAAGTGACAAGGTGGATGGCGAGGTAAGGGTCTCTCCACCAATAAAAGCCATATGCATTTACTTTTATGTACCAAAAACAACAGGAAATCCTATAAAAATCTATGCAGATGCATTTTATGAACATCAGTCATGATTATCAATATAAGAATTTTTTGTTTAGTATTGGTGATGCTGATATTATAGTAGATATCCAGAATAAATAAAACGGATGCCACAACCACTCCAATTATTACAAACAAGATACAATAGTTACGACTGTCATGACATGTTTTAATCTCAGTCCAAACTATAGTATAGCAAGTGTTAATAACTCAAGTTTTAGTGACAAAATCTGCATTATTCATTCATTATTGAGAAAATGTGGTCCTATGTATTGAATGCCACAGACAATTCTACAGATGCTTTAATGAGATGAGTTTTAAACTTCTATGCTCCATAACATCCATGAAATAATGGAGTTACTATTATTTTCTTTCAATGAATATGTAAATAAAACTACTGCGAGTTTATACCAGAAAGGCAGAGATTGATTGATTAATTGTTATAATCTCACTTAGAAGAAAAGAGAAGGAAATCTCACACATAGAAGGAAAAGTGACAAGCAGAATAAATAAACTAGAAGTTTGAAGAAGCATTTTTTGCTGTTGATGCCCACATGATTGCAGAGCTTGTGCGTGGGTAATGAGGTAAATGATACCAGGACACAAAATATACCATGCTGAATGGGGATTGAACCCAGGATTGCTGTTACAGATAATCGACTCACTTGATTAGAAGCTAGATTAGATTTAAGATGCTAGGAACGTCTAATTTTCTACACATTTCTCAAACAATGTATTCTAAAACAATGAAACTTGTTACACTTATACAACATGGCATGTTCCATAGGCCTATATTTTATATGCATGATGAAATCATTGTTTGATTCAGGATTCATGGAATGTTGTATATATTTTATAGGCACAATGAAATAATTGTTTGATTCAGGATTCAAAGTTGCACAAGTTTGGGTTTTGCAATTTGGGTTAGGCTCAAAAGTGTGTTATTCATATCTTGAAATCAAAGACTTTGAGAAGATTTTGATACATCTCAAACTTGTGCTAGTGCATTGGATTGGCTATACATTTGTAAGTGTACCAGTACTTCAAAATTAATATTCTACATTTGGAAAGAATTGGCCATTGATTGTAGAAGTGAAATTCCTTGTGAAAAACAAGGAATGATTGAGTGGTAGAAAAGACTTTACAGTCTTAACTCCACCTAGTAAAGAATTTTTTTCAATTTCATTTCATTTTCAAAAACTGACATAACCTAACATTCGGGTTTTACAGTGTTGGGAATTGTGAAGAGAACAGTTGTGGACGAAAGTCTGTTGTATCATTGCTTGATTGTATTTTGCCATTGTTGAATAAATGAATAATAAATCAATCTCAATTCACCAGTAGTCAAAGTGCTAAAATAAAATTAAAATTATCATTCTTACCGCATAAATGTAACTGTCGATTCACTGCAAACAACCAAAATGAAGTGGCGAGTAAGAGGTTGGGATATCACATCCAGATGTAGTACTGGTTGCTTACTGACTGTTACTTTAGCTACATATTGGAGCTCATTTCCAACAAAGTGTTTCACTTCCACTTCTCCTCTTGTTTTAGCTAGTAAAACGAGCACTGTACTTTCATTTGTGAATCTTATAATCTGGGAACAAGAACAGAGAAAATAAATAGAAATAAATAAACAAAGTTCATTCAATAGAAAACTATATTTATATATAGTAAATATATAGTATTTTTCAATCATGTATTTCAGTATTTATCCAACTTATTGAACAAAATCCAGCTAGTTTAATATAACTATGACATAATATTTCAATGGCGTCCTAGATCGGCCTTGAAGATGAGTCTCCATGACTCGAAAACGTTTGGCCAAAAGTGAGTAGAAATATTATTTATTCACAATTAAAATTGACTGCAAGTCGTTGAATTTACAATAAAAACTTAATATTAACAACGTAGATCGTTATGGAACAAGAATTTACTAAATAATCATAATTAATGATAAGGAATTATTAGACAGATGAAATGATAATTACACCAACGAAGAAATCCTGTTTTCAATAATCATGACATCATCCTAAGTTGGCTGTCATGCTTTTTCAACTCAACAATCAGCTATGGAAAGAACTAAACTGACTGTGAGATTTCTAACTCAAGAGTGAACAAAAAATGATACCATGAATAATGGTCGTGTTCCTGGAAGCTTTACCGG
>CAOJWK010000402.1:0-50556 GCA_948455865.1 Conomelus anceps
TGTTACTTTGTTTTGAATTGATTGGTACCAGTACCATAAATTATTAAGAAATATAAAGTGGTATATTTTAATATATGCAAAGCTGTCTCAACTTAGACCATTTATAAAGTTTGGAATAAGCCATTGATGGATGCATAGTGCTTCAGTGGGAGAAATCAATGTTGAAATCTCTGTCATTCTAATTAACATGTGGTAGGTTCGGATTCAAATAAAAATAACAGCATAAGCTCAGAGGCTGAACTATTTAATTTTGGTTGAAACGACCACGTTTACTAAGTACTGCTTATTCTGCTCATAATTCTAACTACATAATTAATGAACTTAAACCTAATTCAATTAAAAAATTTTTGTTGTAGCAAGGTGCACAATTTTCATGCCTGCTTTTGTAAAATGCTTCATTGTTCAAATGAACCTTTCCTGAGCGATGAAGCTACTCAACGAAGTCGAGTAGAGCACTCATAAAATAGTTTGTTGAGGCTTTAAAAAAATTCTCTCATTCTAAAATATCTTCCACTGCTACAGATCTATGCTTAGAGAATATATTAGCCTATAAAAAATTGACTTTTTGTGGGTTTTTTTCAGGCATTGCTAAATTCACATATCAACTAGTTAGGCCTACATGAAATATTTATCAATAATAGTTGAACATGGATAGAAAACGCAGGTCACTAACGCCTTTTCATTTGCTATCCAAATCTGGAAAGTGGAAACGTCTGCAAGAAGATATCGATACAATATCCTCAGACGAGGATATAATTGACTTTTCAAGTGTATCCTCAAATATTGGCACTGATCATTCACTCATCAATTTACATTCAAAATTTACATTCTCTTTTGAAGTATAATTGTACACAGACAGGTTAATATTATTCTTTTTTTTTAATGAATGTTTTCGTTATCTTTATTATGGATAGCTGTTTGGAAGGGAGAGGAATTTTGGTGCATAATTTTGGCAATCTCCCATAAATGGTTAACAAATCTCATTTATGTCCCCAAACTCGCAAGCTGGCACCGTTCCTGCCATCAAGAAATTGCCTTCATTACCTGTAATTGAAGTCATACCGCCATAAATTATGACCACGCCCATACAATTTAGGTCCTAGTAATGATTTGATAGCTACAATTTGGTTTGTTATGTTACTAGGTTAGCTTACCGACAGTTCAGATGAGTATATAGCCCAAAAATATTTAGCTCATTTTGAAGCACTCTTAGAATTGTGTACCGTACTGGAATCGTTGACTGACATGGATAGAACGAGTATTATAGTGACAAATACAGTATTATAGTAGATAAATACAATATTTGTTTACTATATACATTAAGGCTACAAATGCATACAATTATTATATTTCGGACTACTTGTTTATTTTTCAGGTGAGAATATTAATCACTGATATAGAAAAAAGCAGCTTATCAAAAACAGCTAGGTCTGTGTTGCGGCAGACAATTGATGCGAATCTTAGTAAAAGTTATAGCTGGAAGGGGCAGCAACGCAAGGACCAGGACAGAAAGAAAGAATCCTTCTCGTCGTTGATGATGGCAAAACTTCTTCGAAGTAAGCACAAAATTTTTAGTTGATATTCCAAAAATCTTATAAATTTGAATGTGCTGCTTGCTTTCACCACATTACATATTTATTATGATGTTGAAGATCCATCTTGTTTCCAATAATATAGTAGAAACTTAAAAAACAATTTTAAGTGGAAATTATGACTCACACGTTATAGCGTGACGGCCGTTTCACTGTTGTCAAGAGCATCGTCAGACGACCCACAGTACACTGATTTAAGGTATGAGTTTGAGGGTTATGGATGTTGGAAGGGTAGAGTGGTGGGGGGGATGAGTAGGCGGGAGGTTTTAAATTGGGATTATTTTGCATTCTCAGACAACACCTCAGAACAAATACAATAGATCTGGAATTTACAAATTGAAATGTGATGACTGCAACAAATTCTATATAGGACAAATTGGCAGGACATTCACCACTAGATTCAAAGAACACACAAGAGCAATCTCACACCCAAACACACATTCCACTTTTGCTGAACACATCATTTCAACAGGCCACAGTTATACAGACATTGACTCTAATTTATACACACTTCACTTCACTCACAAAGGCCAGAAACTCAATATTTTAGAACAATATGAGATTTAAAAACACACAAAGCAGCAACCTAACAACATTTTAAATGATCAACTCCACTTCTTCTCACATACCCTTTTTGACAAAATAATCCCAATTTCAAACCTCCCGCCTACTCATCCCCCCACCACTCTACCCTTCCAACATCCATAACCCTCAAACTCATACCTTAAATCAGTGTACTGTGGGTCATCTGATGATGCTCTTGAGAACAGAGTGAAACGGCCGTCACGCCATAACGTGAGTCATAATTTCCACTTAAAAGTGTTTTTTAAGTTTTTAACATATTTATTAGTATAAAGAGGGTGAGGTGATAGTTATGAGTTGTGGCAGGTATCTGTTCAGTCAGATAAGATGAACTATGCTCTCTTGGGTTCTCTTTGTAAGGGCTACCTAATGGATTAGCCAGCAAAAAATATTCTGTTCTCTGCTGTGGAATCATTTTATGGTGGTTCAGAACCCAACTTGAACTGTATGACTACCACTCAAATGGCAAGGTGGAACTACCTCACCATTAAAATCCATTCACATATTATTATTATTATCATTATTAGGATAAACTGGACTCTACTGTACAATGAAACATATTTTTCCCATATTGGGAAGAACACATTAAGTGTGAATTAAATAACAACACAGTATATTTTCCCAGAAATACAATCTTTTGCGATGCTTGGTCGGGATTTGGATAAATCTAGATTCTCTGGAGTTTGACATGACTCATAAATTGCTATATCATAGTGAAGAGTAATGAAAATAATGTATGCTTGACAAGGAGTGATAGTGAGTTTTTTTCAATATTTGTGTGTTGGATTTTGATTTCATAATCTGCCCTCCATCCTCTACAGAAAATTTCTCAGCCTTCTCTCACTGCCTCATAGGGAAGGTCTTACTTGCCCCAGGAAACTAACTGTACATTTTGATCAAAGTAATTCACAATAATTATACTTAATATTTTTTAGCAATTATGTATGTTGGCACAATGTGTGATGAGGAAGGTGATCATATATTTACTTCGATGCTAGCTTATAACCACAATAATATTTTTTGGTTTAATCGTTTCTGTTATTGTTGCAGGGTGTGTCGAAATTGTCTGGCCAAATGAGATTGATGTTACTAAAAAAATCGAAGCTACAGTTTCTACTTGGCTGGCCCAACAAGCCTTAACATGTTTGAAAAAGTAAGTGTTTCTTTAAGTCAGGTTTTTCTAGATCCGCATTTCAGGTTTACCCACTGCATATCAATATTGGCTGGTGGAAGCCAAACAGACTGGGGAATTTGGCTTAAAACTATCGTACATAACAATCAAACTTATGGTAGTTACAGTATGTAAAAATTAAACACGGCAACTTTGAGCCAAATCCCACCACAATAATTATATGTGTCTGGTATGCAATCTTTGTGAACCACAAATCCCAAATCATTGCAACAGCAAATATTTTGGATCTTTTCTTGTCATAAAGTATTTAAACTATATTTTAAAATTAAATTAAATAATAATGCCTCACCATGAAGTGGGCATGATGAATCTTTTCTGAAGGCAACTTTGATTGCTAGTGCAAATTATTTGATAGTTTAACAAATCCTCAATGGCACAAAGGCCAATTAAATCAAGGGCTTAATGTCTGTTAGCTAACTGTCGTAAGTGTAATGGATTTATTTCTGTTGCACAAAGGTCCATTAGTTATTTTTCGTTGATCGACGGGGTACAATCTGGCAACACTGTAATTTGATCAACAGCTGATTCTCAAGTTGTGGAAAATGAGGGATTAGAATTATTTCATAGTGAATCATAGAAACATTATTCAATAATCTCAATATTATTAAAATTTTGATGGGCTTTATTAATTTTTAAAGATTTTTAACACACGTCTAATTTGCATATCTGTGTTCTGGTACAGTCAACATAACCAATAAAATGTAACTTAACGGGAGTTAGTGAGATTTAATTCTCAATGAGCTGGCGGTTAGATATCTCTTACGCCGGTTAGCCTAATTGGCGTTATCGCTTGTAATTGTCTTTTTTGCAACCAAAATCCTTCCATTAAGGTTAATCTTAATAGAATGACGTCATTCTACTGGGATAAAATTTAATTGGCTTTTGTGCAATTGGGGGTAAGACTGGTCACTGGATTGGTCACGTGATAAGCATGGTGCTCATGCGATCGTGATGTTTATCCACGAACGCTCAAGGCAGCGCTAGTAAGGGTGACAGAGCTTCTATGACTTGATGTAATAAGTTTTATTATCACCTACCTGGTGGTTCGGAAACCAAGGGTAGTCTGAGAAACCAAAGCTGCTATAATATAATATTATATATATATATTTTATAAAGCTGCTATAATTATAGTATTATTGCTGCAATCAACCAATCATACAATTTGGTCAAGCAAAATTATCTGAAACCCCTGTCTCAATCAATACATAATGAATGTAATATTATTTTTACATGAATTATTGGTTTGCTTAAGCTTCTAATTTATTTTTTTAATTTTTCAGGGAGAAGAATCATGACAACTATGAGGACCCAAAAACTTGTACATAATTGTATAGTTCTGTAGTTCTACTTGTATAGTATACATAATTCTGTATAATTCTGTAGTTAGTGCAATCAAATAAATAATTATTCATAAAATGTTATCATATGTTTTGATTTTTTCCTTGCAACCTTTGCATTTACACCACAGTAGTCTACCGTTCAACAGAATTTGATAGATCTGATAATGCTTTGATGGTTGAGAGAAAATCAGGTTAAACGAAAATACGGATTTTAAAAGGCATAAATTGAATAACTCGTAAAAATTTACCAAAGTAGTAGGGAGTAGTAATATAGAGTGCTATATTATATTGTATGGTCAGGTGCACAACCAATATTTTATAGCTATAGGCTGACCACTATGTAGAACACATTTGGCCATGTTGTAATTTATTTTGTCGTTTGTGGCTGACTGGGAAATTTGCTTGAACGGGACTAGTGTATATTTGAACTTAATTCATATTAATAGTGGAATTCAATACATTCTTCTACTCATTCGATATTTTTCTCCCATTAATATGAATTAAATTATCTATGTTTATTAAATTCAACATTTCACTTTATTTAATTAATATTTTCCCTCTATAAATGTGAATTGAATAATTATGTTTTATATATGTCAAAATGAAATCCATTCAATTTATATTAATAGAAGAAAAATACCTATAAAATAGAGAAAACTGTTAAATTTAATAACTATAAAGAACCTGTTTAATTTATATTAATAGAAGAATAATACATATTGAATAGAGGAAAGTGTTGAATTAAATATATATATAAAACCTATTTAATTCATATTAATAGAAGAAAAATACATTTAAAATAGAGAAAAGTGTTGAAGTTAATATCTATAAAGAACCTATTTAATTCATATTAATAGAAGAATAATACATATTGAATAGAGGAAAGTGTTGAATTAAATATATATATAAAACCTATTTAATTCATATTAATAGAAGAAAAATACATATTTTATAGGGGAATCTGTCTACTGTAAATATATTTAATACATATTTTATATATCTTTGATATTATATTTAATATATATTCAAGTTGTATTTGTGCTACTAGGGATAGCCTGTTGTATTCACATTGACTGTATTTTAGTTGAATGAATGAATAAATAAATAAACAAATAAATAAATGGTACTTATATAGAAACGTTACTTGTTGAATTTCGTGGCGATTTCTACATCTACACACCCCAGGAATCAATAATCCGTTGACATTTTTTGGGGGTCGCGATTATTTCACTGAAAAATTGAAATTTTCGAAAAAAACATTTTTCATTACATTTTCATTTGAAAAATTCATTATTTTCAAACTTGTGAGGAGCCTCAAATCTTAAAACAATCTACATCAAGTGAATATAACATTTTCAAAACACTACCGCCCCCAAACGCAGTGCGCGAAGCGCGCATAACCAAACCTACCCTAACCTGGCTAGATGTGAATGAACCACCTCATACCTTTATTATTTTGATGCATAGAAAACATACATCCAGCTAATTTACCATTAAACGACATCGATCAAGTAAATTATAACATTTCCAAAATACTACCGCCCCAAACGCAGTGTGTGCTCCGCGCACCTTACAAAACCTTCCCTGGGTGCCTAACAAAGCTAGATGTCACAAAAGTCCTAACCGCGCGCCTAACCTTTGCTAGCTAATCATTATCACTATTCACATTATCACATCATAATCGCTAGCAAAATCATAGCCGCGAGCCGTAGCAGGTATCTGTTCAATCAGATAGAGATAAGCTGCGTTCTCGTAGGTCCTGTTTGTAACGGTGACCGATTAGATTGGTCAGCAAAAAAGACACTGTTCTCTGCTGTAAAATCACTTGCGGGTGGTTCGGAACCCACCTAAAACTGTAGGTCAAACTCATCAATCACCATCATCCGACTCATTACCCACGCACAGGTCTCAGACCTATGTGGGCTTCATCCTCAAAAAAAATAATTAATTTATTTCACTGTTAATTAATTTAATCACTTCACACATGCCATAACTTACCACACAACAATAACTTAAGTTAGTTTGAAGTGACTGACAATTGAATAAACTGACAAATATACATGAAACAGGGGTGCCCACAGGGGGGGGGGCTATGACGCAGACTGCGTCATTGAAATTCTTGGGGGGGGGGGTTCCAAAAAACGTTTTGGGGGGGGCGTGAAGTTGATTGAAACCGTGTTTAACGTGACAACATTCAAAAATATACTACGAAGTCACCAGATAGAATGTCAATTAATAATAATAATGAAAACATATGAATATGAATTAGCTAAAATAGTTATGTTTAGGATTTGTGCAGGAAGTTATTCAAACTTAGCAAGACGCTAAGCGAGTGCTCTGAAAGTGGTTTATACAACTTTACTATCCTTAACAGTTACTAGTTAATCAGCAGAAAGAGCAATAAGTCGATTTAAAATTATCAAAAACAGACTCAGTTCAGCTATGGGAGACTCATCTCATGGTTGTCCAATCTCATGGTTCTAGCTGCAGAAAAAGATGTACTTGAGTCTATTTCTAACGAAGAAATAATTGAAAGGTTTTCTGTTTCCCCATCGCAAAGACAAAGAATTCTAATTGGGGTTTAGAGAGATAGATTTAACAAGCTTAGAAGGTGCCTATAGCTAACTTGTAGATGGTCACAGCCTACAAATTTAAAATGTTTGACTTCAAACTGTTGATGTTTTTCATGTATTTTACGATAACTACTTACTAATAAGTAAGAACTGCTTTTGAAAAACTTACTAAATACTAAAAACTCAGTAATTTTTCATAACTATGTCTTTATTTTGTTCTTGAAAGACACTTCTTTCGATTGTGTGTTGTAAATAACTAAACATGAAATGTGTGCCTTTTATGTACTTCATCCATACATAAATTCTCCCAAGATACTACACTAAGTAAATAACCTGTTGTTTAACTACTGTCCAATAAATGTCTTGGTATTTTGAATTTTTGTGTTTTAAAAATGAAGTTATTAACTCATTGTTTTCACTTCCTTTAAAGGAACAACTTTGTAGAGTTATTTAACCTTAATGTAATTGGTACGGTACACCGAACATAAACTTATAGGTATTTAATTTTTATTGAACATTGTGTATTTGTAATAATATTTTATTGTTTAAAAATCATTTAGGTTCAAATTCTTTTTTTGCTATTTTGCAATTAAGTTTATTGAGCAGAAGTTCATATATTCATTTCATTGATATTTCTTTTTTACCTTTACAAAAAAATGTTTCCTATGTAAAGAATCTCAAGAAATATACATACATTTTGTATATTATCGACTGGGTTTGAATTTTTTCAATAGTTATAAAAAACTTCTTTTAGTTTTAGAAAGAATATGGGGGGCTTTTTTCGCATTTTTTGGGGGGGCCCAATTTATGGGGGGGGGGTTGGTGCTAAATTTAGGGGGGGGGGGTGCGTCATGAGTCTTAGGGGGGGGGGGGTACCCCTGCCTAGTAACATCAATAACCGAGCAGATCGATGTCAGGTATTAATCGTGAGGAGCTGGAGCGTTATATATGTGGTGTCTCCTTACTCAGAATGAGTCAATAATGAGTAATAATAAATTATTGTGATTTTGCAGTAACTTTCTGGACTCTCGGCAATACCAACTTTAGCCTTCCATTTGTTGGCTGCCCTGATATGTGATGTGACGTGTGCGTGTGTGTGTGGGTGCTGGTGCGTGTGTGTGTGAATGTGCAACTCTTTATATGAATGGCTTATTATTCAGGCTGAACCGATGTTTCAAACATAGTTTCTTATCTCATCATTATTTAATAGTCCATTTTTCTTACCTCAATGTAAACCTATGATATAATACAAACATAATTTAAATGAAGGTAGGGCTATAAACGTGTTTGTAAACGATAATCAATTAGACCAGGAAGAAAAAATTGCATTTCTAGGAGTTACGTTGGATAGACGATTGACCTGGACTCCATACATTGAGAAAATATGTAGTAAAATTTCATCTGGGGTATTTGTCCTGCGACAGCTTGCTAGATTGAATGACAAAAAGTTACTTTTTACAGCTTACCATGGGCTCTTACTGTCACATATTAGGTATGCTATCTTAGTATGGGGTAATTCATCAAAACAAAATCTTGATAGGGTGTTTAAGATCCAAAAGAAAGCGGTTAGGTGTATAGAAAGAGTAAATAGATTAGATTCATGTAGGCCGTTGTTCAAGAGACTTGGTCTCCTAACTGTACCCTGCTTATATGTGTATGAAGCTACTTTATATGTAAAAACGAATGATATTAACCAAAATCTTGATGTACATGATTATAATACAAGAAGCCGAGGAGATTATCACTTGGTGAGTCACAATAGTAGCTTATTCAAACAAAAACCTAGTTATATTGGTAGGAAATTCTACAACAAGCTACCGCAGTTTTTGAAGAGTCTTGAAAATATAGAAATATTTAAAAAACAATTGAAGAAATATTTAGTTGATAAAGCTTTTTATAGTGTACAAGAGTTCCTTTCACATCAAAATTAAGCCTCACCTCAACTAATTAGAAGTAATTATGGTATCTAGTGTATAATATTGTTGATCTGACTTGTCTTATACTCCTTAACTGGAGTCTCCAAGACGTAATCTACAAAAAAAAAAAAAATAAATAAAAAAAAAATAATAAAAAATATTGCTTCTATCATTCTTGCTTGCTCCTAATATTTTTCTTAATTTGTTTTATAAACATTTTTCTCCGCCAATTTTTTTGAAAGTGACAAATTATGTATTATGAGTAAGTTATCAGTTTTTCTTACCCTCTTCATGTGTGTTTTTACTTTGTTTTGCTAAATAATGAATAATGGTTAGTTTAGTATAACTAGATATTCTATACTAGGACTCGCTCCTCTCTCACAGGCATGTGCCCATGTGAGGAGCCTCCTACATATTATATTGTGTTATATTTTTCATTTTTGTATTTTTTATGGAGAATAAGAAAGGTCTCCATGGTTTTTTTTTTTTTTTTTTTTTTTTGTAGATTACGTCTTGGAGACTCCAGTTAAGGAGTATAAGACAAGTCAGATCAACAATATTATACACTAGATACCATAATTACTTCAATTAGTTGAGGTGAGGCTTAATTTTGATGTGAAAGGAACTCTTGTACACTATAAAAAGCTTTATCAACTAAATATTTCTTCAATTGATTTTTAAATATTTCTATATTTTCAAGACTCTTCAAAAACTGCGGTAGCTTGTTGTAGAATTTCCTACCAATATAACTAGGTTTTTGTTTGAATAGGCTACTATTGTGACTCACCAAGTGATAATCTCCTCGGCTTCTTGTATTATAATCATGTACATCAAGATTTCGGTTAATATCATTCGTTTTTACATATAGAGTAGCTTCATACACATATAAGCAGGGTACAGTTAGGAGACCAAGTCTCTTGAACAACGGTCTACATGAATCTAATCTATTTACTCTTTCTATACACCTAACCGCTTTCTTTTGGATCTTAAACACCCTATCAAGATTTTGTTTTGATGAATTACCCCATACTAAGATAGCATACCTAATATGTGACAGTAAGAGCCCATGGTAAGCTGTAAAAAGTAACTTTTTGTCATTCAATCTAGCGAGCTGTCACAGGACAAATACCCCAGATGAAATTTTACTACATATTTTCTCAATGTATGGAGTCCAGGTCAATCGTCTATCCAACATAACTCCTAGAAATGCAATTTTTTCTTCCTGGTCTAATTGATTATCGTTTACAAACACGTTTATAGCCCTATCTTCATTTAAATTATGTTTGTTTTTGAATTGAAGGTATTGGCATTTTTTACTATTTATAGTTAATTTCAACTGGTTTAAAAATTGGACAATGGACTGCACACCTATATGGGCACTTATTTCTAAATTATCTAGAATGGAATTGCTGAAAATGAGTGATGTATCATCAGCAAATAAGAGGGCTCTACCACTAATTAATTCTTTAGGTAAACGGTTGACATATAACAAAAAAAGCAATGGACCTAGTATTGACCCCTGAGGCACTCCAGCTTGCACCTCTAATTTATTAGATTTATTCTTTACTATACTATTACCAACTACTGTAGTTAGTTCTACACATTGTTTTCTCCCAATAAGATATGATTCAAACCATTTCAGTTCAACCCCATTTACACCTACATTTTGCAGTATTTCCAATAAAGTTCTATGATTAACACAATCAAATGCCTTTGACAGATCTAAGAAGATTGCAGTAGCTTTATCACCTGAATCTAATATATCTATTAGTTTTTCAACTAGAGAAACTATGGCTGTTTTTGTTGATCTCCCTTTCTGGAAGCCATGCTGTTCATCACAGACAAAGTTAGCTTCTTGAAGGTGCAGAAGTAACCTATTTAGAACTACTCTTTCAAAAATTTTACTTATTACATTTAAAATACTAATGGGTCTATAGTTTTCTACCTTTTCTCTATCGCCACTTTTGAAGATTGGCAAGATCTTCCCCTCTTTTAAATTATCTGGAAAAACACCTTGTTCTAATGAATGATTGATCAGATGAATCAAAGGGTCTAACAATTGATCTTTACATTCTTTCAGAATTTTACTGGATACCCCATCCATTCCTACAGTTTTTTTATTATTTAAACTATCAATGATATTTGACAACTCGTCTTGGCATACTGGGTGGAATTTTAATTCGTTCTGAATCCCCTCAGTATTCCTCATGTTTGCATCACTAATACCTGTATTAAGAGATTTTTGAAGATCCTTAGCAACCAGTTGATAATATCTGTTAAAGAAATTACAAATGTCTACACTATCATCAATATATTTTTTATTTTCGTTAATTATTCTGGGGACTCTAGTATAAGCATCTACATGAGCTACTTGCCTATTTTTGTTTATTACATCCCACACTGCTGTGTTAAAGTACACACTATTATTCAAAATTTCAGCTGTTTTCTTACATTTCGCTCTTTTCACTTTTTTCATATAGTTTTTCTTTAGAGCTTTGTAATTATCTTCACTTAACATATTTCTAGATAGTTTGAATTCATCATATGCATCTTTAACCCTATTTCTTTCTGCAAGGATATCATCAGTTATCCACTCTTCAATCTTGTCTAATTTGTTCTTTACAGGGACTTTTTTAACTGGACAACTCATAGTAATATGAAACCTTAAAATATTAATGAAACTATCATATTTGTCATTTAAACTATTGCTATTGTAAACCCTACTCCAGTTTTCTTGTAGCAGATTCTGCTTCAAACAATCGATATTCCCCTGTTCACATTGTTGAATTTCTTTCATTACTCTACTCTTTTTAATTGATTTATGACCTTGCAACCCCACCTCTAAGATTTGATAGTCATGATCAGATAGTTCCGAGCCGCCTAATCTTGTTTTAGAGTAATCTATATTAGTAAGGATGTTATCAATTATTGTTTGTGATGTTCTTGTGACTCTGGTATATTCATGAACTTTTATTTCCAAGTTATTCATGCAAATAATATCCTTTAAATCTTCTGTCATTTTATTCTGTGTTGCAAAGTCTGTATTGAAATCTCCCGCTACAATAACGTTTGTAAAACGAGTAGTAGTAATCTCTAAAAGCCTATTGAATAGTTCACTAAAATTGTTCCATTCCCCATTTGGTGACCTGTAAATACCTAACACCGCTACTTCGAATTTATTGTCGATTTTTACTCTCAAACCAGTAACTTCTAAATCCATTTCCACAGCAAATTTCTCTGCATATTCTAAATTAAATGTTTGCATATTCTTAGCATTTTTAGTGAAGATAGCTACTCCCCCACTTCGATGAGATGTCCTGCAATACGACGTTTTCAATGAATAGTTTGGAATATTAAGTTGTGACAATTCATCTTCTTTTAAACCATGCTCTGTGAAAATAGCTATATCAGGAGCCTCTTCTTTAAAAAATACTTCGATTCTATCTATTTTGTTACGAATGTATTGAATATTCTGATGGAACACAGTGAGTACCGGTACTTCCCTATCATCCCTTATTACTTTATCGTTGCTTTTGCATATTGAAGTAGATTTACTTAATCTCTTAGAATCTTGAGAGCCTATCAGATTGCTACAAGAGTTCCTTCCACTAATGCTATCCTGATTTTTTGATCGATTAACGTCTTTTAATACAATTGAAGATATGAATTTATCATCTGAAACTAGTTTCCCTTCCCGGTTTTGAGCCACTTTACTAAAAAAGGTTCGTTAGATGATTGTTTAGGAGAATTATTGACAGAGATGGTCTAGTGGTTAAGGCGCTCAACCGGCAATTGAGAGGTCCGTGGTTCGATTCCCGGTGGTGACTGATATTTTTGTACAGTAGCATTCATCGATTCCCATCAGCTTTTCAATGCTGTTGTCGATATCCGCCATTGCGGAAGTCTTCAGTATAAAGTAATAGCAATTAAAGGAATTTGAAATTAATAAATTCTGTTTATGTATATTTGTCAATTTATTCAATTGTCAGTCACTTCAAACTAACTTGTAATAAAAAATATTTCAATTTCAAAGATCTGTTCGGTTTTATGTATTATACGCCAAGATTTATAACATGGTTTATAACACTCGTTTCTACATCTTTATTGTTACGGGTTCCAACTCCAAAATAATGCTGGCAAAACTTCAAATCAACACTTTCACTTTATTAACACAAATAAATTGCTGACAACTCGCACTAATCAGTAAAAAAAAAACAAAATAAATCACTCAGATAAATCGATAAGTTTCAGTTAATACAGAATTTGCTTCATTACTGTACAAAAATCAATCACTAACTGTAAAAATAAACAATCAAATATTAAATAATAACTGTTCAAAAATTCCAGAAGATGCGTGTAATACATAACAGTTGAAACACTACAAGCACTTATGAGTCACTGTATAAACTGTTAAAGAAGCCTGAATAATAATTTGCAACAATATAGCCTACTGCGCTTGTCACTTAACACGTTAAAAGTATCCAAGGACACAACGAATTTACATGAAATAATAATTATTATTAACCATTGGCGTGGCGACGGGTGGTGGGGGGGGGGGGGCGTTTCCGGGTTACAATCCCCCCTTTGAGCCTGTAAAGGAGGCCCCAAAAACGAGTAGGGAGGCATCAATAGTAATACGATAATATCGATTACTGGAGGTAAAACGTTTTCATACGTGAACAGTTACAGCTAGAAAAATACTATAATTTCAATATTTTAATAAACGAAAAAAATAAATAAATTCATTGAGGTTACAGAGGGTATGGGGTGAACAAGACAAGTTTTCTTTGACCTCAACGTCAAGGGGCCACATTATTTTACAAATGTAAGCAAGAGACAAAACAAAAATAAAATAAGGGGCCCAAAATTGTCCAACTAGGGCCCTCCAGGGCCCCTTTTTTCACCTGTTTAGACCTCTAGAGGCCCCTTAGAAGCCTAACAGACACTCGAGGCTCCTGGCGGCGCGGGGCCTTTGGGCCCGTTTTTATTGTCAGTATAGTCATGTGAAGTAGAGATTTTAGTAGACAGCACCTAGAATATTTCAAATTTCAACGTTTATAAACAAGAGTCCCCTAATTGCCTTGGCTTTGGGCCATCAAAGGCCTCACGATGCTGGTGAGTCCCGGTATTTTGGAACCCCCAAACATGGGTTCAAAGACCACTTGAATGAAGTTGACACAGTAGGCTTGAAAGGAGAAAAGGTCTCTTTTTTGCAGATGGGCTTCAAATGCTCATTTCTGTTACTGTTCAGATCTGTTACCCCATAGAGTGTATTGTGATTGTGAAATTTGTCAGGCCATGAATCAATCAGCAAATATGAGGGAAGAATTGATAATCACAAAAAAGCTTAGAATTGCACTTTCAAGACCTGCAAAACAATTATTTCTCCGGTTGTGAACCCTCAGAATCCTCCCATGTTTTGGGGTTCCGTCACTCTATATGTAAATGCAAAATTACTATAAGTTAAAGTTTGGAATTGGATGTGGTAGTAATTTATTCTTTCTTTGTAAGGAAAATAAAATTTGTAATAAAACAATTAATGGCTGGATAACTGACAACTATTTCCTTTCAATAGATAATATAATTTAAGGATAAAAGTAATTTCTGAAAACACAGCTTTTTTCTTTTGTTTAACCTTAGGAATAATACAATATCGGAGATTTTTTATTTTTTCGACCACAACGATCACTAGCGGCCAAAGTTTTCTTTTTGCTGGTGATGCCATAAATGCTTAAAGAGATATTTATGTTTCTGTATTATTTATACTTTTAGTTTATATTTATGATTTATGATTGTTATGTATTTAATTTCTTTCATATTTACGATTTGTGATTGTGATTTTTTCATGGCAAAATAAATAAAAAAAATTGAATCATGTTCCTTTCAAAGTCATAATAATTTTTATATTTTTACACATTTTACATAATTATTGCAGTACTAGTTCGATGCGAATTCAAGAGATTACACAAAAATAGAAGAGAAGTCTATTGCTCTATCTGTTGCCATTCATTGCCCTTTTCCATAGCTTCCACAACTTTTTCAAGGAAAGATTTCCAGTTGGCCTGAACTTGAATTTTATCTTCAAATTTAAAAAAACAATTCAAATTAGTTACGCAGATTCTTTTGGGTATAGTAGGCAACTAAGCATAGCTGGAATACATATTCAATGCTAGTTGGGAAATCGAGTCATTAATAATTAAATTATTTAAATAGTATAACATTATTTAATTAGTATAAAATTATTAAATAATATTCTATTATTGAAAATTGGTGTTTAGGGTGAAAGTGTAAGCTAGCCTCCAGCCACAACTCTGCCCCGGGCCACTTAAATGGCTCTGGGTGGCCCTGATTGTAATAATAATTTGAAACCACCATAAATTGTTGAATTGGCTTTATAAAAGTAGTATTTTTTGGATTTTATACATTAAAATATGTTTACAACTAATTAATGAACTAACAATTTACCAAAAGTGGGTTCAAGCTCTAAGGCAAACGATTCATAAAAGCAATATGATTTATTCAATTTAAGCTTTCACTTTACACAATTTATAAACTTCATTTTAATAAATACTTGGATAAAGTTACTGTTTTTAAGCCTCAAATCAAGCTCTCAACATCGAACATTAAAAAAATTTTCCCATATTGTGGACTAAAATGAATGGATTTAAGCTTTTCTAGACATGGGTCTAGAATCTCTTGGAATACGATTTTTGAGGGACTATTTATCAAAATGTTCCCGGGGGACGCCCCCGGACCACTCTCCCCCTGGGGGTATGGAATACCCCCCCAGACGCCCCGGGGCCCCCAAATCTTCGATAACCCCCCTCATGAAAATATTTTCGCTACGCTACTGCATTTAACCTCTCTTATTCCTATAAACATCATAAGTTTCCTGATTCACACAAAAGTGCACATCATCAGTACTTGTGAAAGAGTTTTGGCTCATCTTGCTTTCGTTCAACAGATTTCATAATAAATTTATACCATATCATTTTTTCACTGTTTTTTTTTATTTGAAATATTTCAGAAAATAGTTTCAGAAATATTTCAACACAATCGAAAATAGAAACGTCACCACTTGCACCAAAAACATTAAGTGGATAATTGGGCTAGGCAGCAGCCTTCGTCATATTCTTCAATTTTGTTTCTTATTTAAAGTGAATCAGCTGTCCAATGTTTTGATTTTAAACAAGCCAAAACTAACCTATAGCCTGTAATGGAAATATGTTTTACATCATAATTACTTTTTATTTTCGACCCCAAAACTTCAAAATCAATGGTAATCTCACTTGGACTATGAGGAAGTTATATAAGTTTCAAGAGTCCAACATAATCATTCTTCCAAGCGCTACAGCACGGACGGACGGACGGACAACGGCAAGTTTCCAATAAGGTCCTGTCATCTCCTCAATAAAGATTGCCATGATGATCGCCAACATTCGTCACAAATAGCACATCACTAAGAAGAAGTTGGTCATGTATTCCTTTTCCTTGTCTTACAAAAAAGCATTTCCTGTTCATTAAGCCAGCTGAAATGAAATTTTGATGCTTTTATAAAATGAGTCTATTTTTCTTTCAGAATTTTATGATTGCGAATACTGTCATATTTACATATTGCTATATTTCTACATCGTTATACTATTAAACTATTCAAAATTTTATTATTGCGAATATCGTAATATTTACATATTGTTATATTTCTAAATTATATTTCTATATCGTTATATTTTCTATATTGTTATAATTATTTTCTATATTGACAAAATGTTTGTTAATGTTATATCGTTCAATGCTAGTCAATACTCGTTTTTCTAATTTCCTGTATGCTCTCTTTTGTGAAGTTTTTATTGTAATGCGGATAGCAACTTCTATTTGTATGAGTGCATGTATTCTCGATAACAAATAAGAATTATTTGATTGATTGATTATATACAGAATGAGATAATTGAAAAAGCCGGATACAAAGCTGAAACACACTATCTTAAAACAAGTGATGGACATTCATTGCAATTCTTCAGAATTAGAAGTGATACCTGTCCTATCACTGAGAAAGCAATCAAAAAGCCAGTGGCTCTTCTCATGCATGGCGCATCGGGAAGCTCATCAGACTATGTATTTGCTGGTATAAACAATAGTCTAGGTGAGTTGTTAGTGTAGTCTGTGATGTCTATAATGTTAGTGTAACTAATATTGATTGTCATCGACAAATCCAGAAAAAGCTTAGCCTATGTCAAAAATATATCGTTCTTGAAAATAACTATTGAGATTTGAGGAGTGCTTTTGTAGAGATTCCAATATCTCAAGTTCTCAACTATTATATAAGAAAATTATTCAGACACAAGCCCCAATAATAATTGGGAATTAATAATTATATTTGTAGGTGGATTATGTAAGTGGATGGGCCCATTTTTAAGTTGATTTGATAGAAAAATAGTAGAGCTGGCGTCCTGGCGAAGATTATAAACATTAATAAGTGGTGAATAAATCATCATTTTTACTTTAGCTATAGATTATTCATTTATTAACAATTCCCAATCAGGTCCAAGTGAGTTTTGTTCCAATAATTTCATTTGTAGACTTTATTTAAAATATAAATTATTCATATTTTATATTCCAATTTGTACAAATTGATTCAATTTGTCATCATTATATTGGATTTAAAAAAGTGGAGTGGATCTACCTAATTTCAAAGGGGACGCTCTCACTGTCCTAATAGTGAAACAGCTGATACAGATCAAAACAATTTTTCCAATTCAATAGAACTGAGAGAAGGCATATGCCTCAAAGCCGTGTCCCAAATAAGAGTTCTTTATTAGTGAGTCAGCTGATTCTCAGACTTGACGAATGTCACGATTTTTGACACAGCAGCTTTGACACATGGAAAGTGATCTGCCGCCTAAGAAAAATGGTACCACTGGTACGCGAATTTCAATGTCAAATTAATAATATAAACTTGAAAAAAACACTTTTAAATGGAAATTAACTCACGTTATGGAGTGACGGCCGTTTCGCTCTGTTGTCTAGAGCATCGTCAGACGACCCACAGTACACTCAAGTTTATATTACATATTAGTGGAAACAAGATGGATCTTCAACATCACATCAAATTAATAATCATATAAACTTATGGTTTTTTCTTATGAGTTGCCTACTACCTCCTGAAAATTTGGTACCTGTACCCCTGTAGGTTTTGCTCTAAAGTTGTATGCGTACAGACGGACAGAGCCTACGCATAATGCTTTGAGAAGTTCCCAATGTACTTCGTACAGTGAGAGCTAAAAATTGAAATTAGAATATTTTGATAATTGGTACGTTAGGTTATAATGATTAAGAAATGATCATTTGGGAAACAACATTCTTTTTTGGCAGTTGAACTATTAAAACTTCTTTTTTAACATTTGATTACTGGTTGAACATTCTATCATATAACATTGTATCAGTACTTGTGATTCAATATAATATTGATAAAAATAATTGCAAAGATGAATCAGCTTTAAAATGATCAGAGCTTATCCGGTCAACCTTTCAAGTTAGCCTCTCTCTCTTGCAGGTTTTCATCTTCTTAGAACAGGATTTGATGTTTGGCTTGGTAATTTTAGAGGAAATTATTATGGCGGCCAACCAGGACCTGGCATGTTTTGGGATTTCAGGTATAAATTTCATGGAAAACATCACAGATAATATTGTTATAGGTTCTATGTCTAAAATAACGCTGGCAACACTTAATTTTATCACTCGCACTTTATTTACACAAATAATCACAACACTCACTGTTCAGTAATTTCTTACACAAAAATAAGCAATCGGAAACGGATAAATCGTTACATTGTTCAACTAATAATGAGTTTTCAATAAACTGTACAAAAATCAATCACTAAATGTCAAAAGGCCGATCTAATATTAAACAATAACTGTACAATAAACTGTCCAATAATATTCAAAAAAAAACGTCGAGAAAGAACAATTAAATTACGTAGCACTAGTCCGTAATACAATAAAAACTATTTAGTAGCTCACTGGTATGAATTAAATAGGAAAAAGAATTAGGCTATCTCTATAGGCACAGAGAAAGAATTATCACTATATATAGGCATGATATATAGATAGAACTGTCACAACTTGTTTATCACGACAAATTTACAAAACTAATTTACAAAAGGCTACCTCTATTTATATAGTTTTTCATAATTGAGATATCTCTAGATTTCTCTACCAACTTCTACCGATTTCTAAAATAAACAATCAAAGAAACTCGAATTTCCACAATATTCGATAAGATTCCATTAATTTCTAATCAAACAACTAGAACATTCTACAAATTACCAAGTAAACACCATAAAAGTGTCAAAAGCAGAGTAATTAATTGCTTATAAGCAGTAAACATTCACATAGGACATAGCAGATAACACCGAGAACCACTGTTTCTTCTTTCTTTCTATACTCCAATTTCATATTCGCTACAATATATTGACTAAACTGATTGTATTATCACTTAGAATGATACAATTTAATATAATGAACTTCTCGATGCTGTTCTCCGTCGACGAAACTCCAACGTTGGAGAATATGGGATCAAAGTAGGAGGAGGAAAGGGATAAGAAATAAGAGACTACAAATTAGACTAAAAATTTAGTTTGTAAATAGGTTATGTCATGTTCTTGATATAGGCCCTACCGATTTAACTGATTCGGGCAACCTGCTAGTGTAATTGTAATCAAATACTTGTCATCTATTATATATATTTGTAATCTGCAAAGTTCTCGATGTAACCTGAAACTATTATTTTGTTAATGATCGAAGAGCGATATTTATCTTTATGACTACGATACAGTACTTGTTTATACAGCTTTAAAAACGCGTCTGCTTCAACTCATAATATTACATTGGTGAATAAAGGTTTGCTTATGATAGGAATGTCTTGAGTTTAAATATCGTTACAGTAATAATCGAATCCACAAAATATTAAGAGCTTTAAAAACTATTTGAAATGAGAATTATAAAAAATACAGAGTGTTTCGCATAGAGTTACCAATACACTATGTACTCACTAGAATAATGAAAAAAGTACATACTGTTGTAACACTCCTTTACCCAAGCTTAGAAGCTTCAAGCTTGTAAAGGCCCACGTTGGGAACGTCACTTTTATGTAACGTGCTTTCC
The DNA here is from genome assembly GCA_948455865.1 of Conomelus anceps. Classification (NCBI taxonomy): domain Eukaryota; kingdom Metazoa; phylum Arthropoda; class Insecta; order Hemiptera; family Delphacidae; genus Conomelus; species Conomelus anceps. Next base: position 20,356 of record CAOJWK010000402.1, read on the forward strand.
TGCGGGAATCCTGGGAAATCAAAAACTGAATTGTTTCCCTTCAAGATCTTGCTTTCAATCGATTTACCTGATTGCAAGTTCTGCATTTTGGGTATAATAGAACCCGACCAAATTGCAAGTAAAATGAAGCCACTAAAAATATCTGAATGAGTAAACTGATGACTTTTGTCATCTCAACTTCCGCCATCTCTAATTCTGTAACGAGGCATTTCTAGACTTATATTTATAATATGAGCGTTTTCATTGTTTTAGTGAGTACACCAAGCTCTCAAATTATTGGTAGCTCTCGTCAAGGGCGGTCCCAGCTCGGAGTTTTTTTTTTGGGGGGGGGGGGTCGTGAGTGGGTTTTTGCTGACCTTTTTTGCGAGATTTCACTCCTCCCTACCCTTTCATCCATAATAGCCAGGAATTTCTTAAAGGGGGTGCGTCAGGAGACCCACTCCCCCTCCCAACCACCAGCCATTTCGATAATGTACTATCTTTGACACCATTCCAAGACTTACCACTGAAATTCAATCTGAAAATATTAACTTTTTGATGAATTTAAAGACTTGCAGTCAATTTTTAATTAAGAATAAAAAATATTTTACTCACTCTCTAGGCTGAACTCTAGATGAGTTTCCATAACTCAAAAACGTTCAGCCTAGAGAGTGAGTGAAATATTACTTACGGTATTCTTAACTTAATTAAAAATTGACTGCAAGTCGAGTAGCTCTATGCGGAACACTCTGTATAAACAATGACTGGTAAAAATTCTACTTTTTCTTTAGAAGACACTTACCGTCTCATTGTTGGTTTTTTATGTGATAGGTTCTAATTTTAAATACAGTGCATTCATTAAGTCGCGCACATCAAAAAGGTTGTGAAATAATGTATTTTTTAAATTTTTTTATTATTGTTATAAATTTTATAAACATATATATACGTATATACCAACATATATACTTATTTCCAACATTTTATGTCTTATGATATATGTTCAAAATGGCTGCCTTGTTCATTAATACATGCATGAATTCGTTTTACCACGTTTGTTGACACTTCATGGAGTACGCCTACACTAATATAGTTATTCTCCTTGTAATGTTCATTTTCAGTTCATTTAGTGTATGAGGCCTATTTTTATGAACCTTTCCTATAAGATAACCCCTACAGGAAAAAATCTGGAGGCGTTAAATACTGGTAAAATACTGTTCAAGAAGGAACACTCGTTGCTCTTGGGAAAATGACATGTATACCTTCCCTTATCGTAATCTAAACAATACTGCAGATAGTGATGGCAAGAAAACATCGATGTTTTGTACAAAAAAACATCGATGTTTGACATCGATGTTTGAAGACCGATGTTTTTCTGCCATCGATGTTTTAGTCCAAATACATCGATGTTTGAGTTGCAACACGTTTTGTCATCTCATCATCTTTTTACGAATCAATTCTTGAAAAAATTCCAATTTTTTTGTAGTTGAAATAGAATTTTTACTACTTTACTCGCCTTTCCCGGGCAAATGACCTGAGAAAACCGGTCTGACTATGGCCCTGGATACAATAAGATACAAGTAAATAGCATTTTGTCTATCTAACAAAATATATGTCTGTCTGAATTTTAATTTTCAATAAATTAAAACTACACTGTATGAAAATTGTTCGTTACATCACAATGACACCTGATCCATTCTTTCATGTAACATGTAACCCTAATCACACTTTAATAAACCAGTGGTACCATATTTTGTTAACAATGATTTTCTAGGGTTTTGAGAATTTTGAATGTTAATATCTTTTGAATAATCTTTTTTATCTAAGGAAGAAACCCACATGAGTCTGAGACTTGTGCGTGGGTAATGGAATTACTGTGTAATTAGGGGCACATTCAATAGTCCACCTTAATACTGTAGTAAATATAGCAATAGTTTGCAATGTTTCCAAAACATCGATGTTTCAAAAACATCGATGTTTTGAGCTCGATGTTTTAATGCCATCGATGTTAAACGTACGATTTATCGATACATCGAAACATCGATGTTCTGAAAAATTTTGCCATCACTAACTGCAGACCTGTTGTAACCTGTACCACACAATATCTGTTGTTTATATTACCAGTGGGGCTATCTTGCGGTAGCCACTAGAAATATAAAAAACCTACTACTATATTTACAGACTTGTTTATTTGGATATGCGTGACTTAATGAACGCACTTAATGAACGGTGATGTTTTGTTGGTAGGTTCACCAACTCCAGTCCTACCAGTACTCATCACCTACCCCAGAATGTATAATCATAGACGAACCATCCTGATCAATGGTAATAATAATAATAATAATAATAATAATAATAATATAATGGCACATCTGCCTGGTGCCTTATGAAAGTTTTCCCATCTCATTAAAAACAAAATAATAGAATATATATTTATGTTGTTACATGTTCAAAATCTACAGTTATTAGATAATAAAATTGCAAATCCTAGTTTATACTGTATTTTTTTGGGGGGCCTTTTTAGCTTTCATGAAATGGGAATACATGATCTTCCAGCTTATATAGATTACATATTGGATCACACTGAACAAGATAAATTATTTTATATTGGATTCAGCATGGGAACTACTGCTGCCTATGTTTTGCTATCAGAGAAGCCAGAATACAATAAAAAAATCAAAAGTATGATTAGTATGGCACCAGTTGTGTATACGGATACCTCTAAAAGCTCATTTCTTAAAAGAATTATTCTGTGGTTCAATCATAGGCTTGATGTAAGTTGAACTTATTATTCATTTCTTGTTTACTTTACTTCCTTTTCCACTGCTTTAGGATGGTGACTTTCAAAAAAAAAAATATATATATATATTATGTGCACATTCCTGAAATGCATAGCGAAACAGAATACGTTATTTTCTTCCCTTGCATTAATTGATCCATTGTTTCTTTTTATATTAAAAATGAATATTCAGATACTCAATCTTAGCCTATACTTTGACATTTCAAAAAAGTTGTGCAATTACAGAAAATGAATATTCAGATACTCAATCTTAGCCTATAATTTGACATTTCAAAAAAGTTGTGCAATTACAGAAAAATTTAACATTTCTGATCTTTTTGGAGACTATGAATCGAACCCAAGATCCAAGTTGATAGAAAAATAAAGCCTACGCTACCAATTGGCAAACATCCAACTTTTTAATGGTAATTTTCTCATGAATATTGTAAATACAGTAATAAGAGTACCATATGGTAACAAATTTTGCCTCGATAATGCAATACATTATTAAGTTTTTATGGTAAATGTAGCGACTTTCAGTCAATTTTAATTGAGAATAAATATTTACTCACTTGGGCTGAAACGTTTTCGAATCGTGATTATCCATTTTCAACAGCTGTTGAAGATTCTCAATCTCAACAGCTGCTGAGAATGAATCATCACGATTCTAAAACGTTTCAGCCTAAGTGAGTAAATATATTATTTATTCTCAATTAAAATTTAGGTCTTGAGCCGTAGCTGGTATCAGCTCAATCAGATGGTGACAAACTGCGTTCTCCTGGGCTCTCTTTGTAAGGGTGACCGATTATAGATTGGCCAGCAAAAAAGACATTGTTCTCTGCTGTAAAATCACTCCCCGGTGGTTCGGAACCCACCTAAAACTGTAGGTTCAACTCATCAATCGCCATCACCCAACTCATTACACACGCACAGGTCTCAGACCTATGTGGGGCTTTATCCTCAAAAAAAAGTAACAACAATGAAGTAGGTTCATCAATGGAGCATCATATTTATTTTGATGATAAATTGATACATTAAAGGAGAAGAAGAACAGAAACAAGAACAAGGAGAAGAAGAGTAGAAAGGCACTTGTTTGAAAAAAGGGAAGACAGAGGAGAAAAGCAGATGATAAAAGAGAAGTAGGATGAAAAGGAGGAGTGAAAAGGAAAGAGGAGGACAAGAAAAAGAAAGAGGAGGACAAGAAAAAGAAGAATGAGATAAAAAGAGAAGAAAAAAGTGGAGGTGAAAAAAGAGGATATTTATTATTTTTTTGAGGATGAAGCCCACATAGGTCTGAGACCTGTGCGTGGGTAATGATTTGGATGATGGTGATTGATGAGTTGGACCTACAGTTTTAGGTGGGTTCCGGACCACCAGGAAGTGATTTTACAGCCGAGAACAGTGTTTTGTTTTTGCTGGCCAATCTAATCGGTCACCGTTACAAACAGGACCTACGAGAACGCAGCTTATCTCTATCTGATTGAACAGATACCTGCTACGGCTCGCGGCTATCACTTCCCTAAATTGATAAAGGAGTTTAAAACGGACAAGAAGGAGGAGAATAAATATAGAGAAGGGAAAAAGGAACAAAGAACGACAAGAGAATGAGAACAATAATATTGGTATAAACTCTGTGTAATAGCTTACATGTGATATTCGCGATTCAATTGAATCGAGCCAGCTGCTAGTAGTCTCATATTTAAATAAATTTTGCAATTATTTAATTTCTAGAAATTGGGCAGAAAACTAAGAACCACAAAGTTATCTTACTGGAAAAGGTCACTCAAATATTTAAGAACGCCAAAATGTTTCAAAAAGTTATGGAAATCGCGGTGCGATGGTTTTATGAAAAGTGTGAGCGCAGATGTAGGACACCCTCTTTATAATAAGGTAGATAAGAATTATCTTTCAACGGTTTAATTAGAACTTCTTTGTCAATCCACTTTCAATTAGAACTATCTTCAACTGTTCAAAGTTATTCATGGCGAAATAAATCAAAAAAATAATAATCTAAGCCCGTCAACCACGGAATTATTAATAAAAAAATTATTAAGTTCAAGATCCTTACTTTCTGTTCAAGGATTAATACTGAATATCATTCAGTACCTCATGTCGGATCATTTTCAAAAAGAGGAGAAAAAACAGTACTCATGCCTGATAAATAAACTGGGGAAAAAATAATTTCTCTCCTAGCTTTTCAATTCCATTTTCTTTTTCTCTTCATACAAAATACAAAACAATTCCCTCTCTATTATTTATTCAACCTTTCGACTCATTTTCAGTGATAGAAGTTTATTTGGAAAACATAATTAATTAAGAATTAACTTTTGAAACTTCTGCAATGGCGGATATTAACAACATAAAATAGTAAATAATAAGACATGAAGCTATCACAACCAATTTATTATATAATTTTTTAAAATTATATATTACATAAATGTGGTCGTGACAACTTCATGTCTTATTGTTCATTATGCAGGGGTGCCCACAGGGGGGGGGGGCTATGACGCAGATTACGTCATTGAAATTTTTTTTGGTGGTGGGGAAGTTCTAAAGAAAGTTTTTTGGGGGGGGGGGGGGGGGTAAAGTTGATTGAAACTGTGTTTAACGTGACGACATTCAAAATTATATTATGAAGTCATCAGATAGAATGCCAATTAGTGACAATAGATTTATAATCATTATTATACTATATTAAATATGAATTAGCTAAAATAGTTATGTTACTAAAGCTATTTCTTTTCACCTTTACAAAAAAATTACCTTTGTAAAGAATTCAGGGCTTAATTTCAGCTGGAGCACACCGGAGTGGAGCTCCGGCTATCTGAACCAATGATAAAATAATTTATTTTAAGCCAGATCTGAACTAGCTTGTTATTTAGTTTTTTGTAATATTATATGTGCATTACTAACAATGCTCAAATGCGTTTAAAATGCACCAATTCAAGTGTAATTTTCAAGCATTTTCCGGGGGAGGACCCCTGGACCCCCCGGTAAGTCACAGCTCCGGTAAATTTCTCAATTAAGCCCTGAAAGAATCTCAAGAAATATACATACATTTTGTATATTATCGACTGGGTTTGAATTTTTTAATGCCTATATAAATCATCTTTTAGTTTTTGAAAGAATAAGGGGGCTTATTTTTTCGAATTGGTTGCTTAATTTATGGGGGGGTACTAAAATTCTAATTTTATGGGGGGTGCGTCATAAGACGTGGGGGGATGGGCACCCCTGCATTATGGATATCTTCCACAATAACGCCTTCGCCACTACAAATAAAGCATCAAATAGTTTATGTCCACAAATAAAAGCGATTCAATTAATTAAATTGGAGATGTAATATGCAATTTCTGCCATAAAGGAGGTCTTCAGTATATCATTCATAGCATTAGAAAAAGAGTCTTCTGTTAATGAAATCGTGTTAGTTTTGCAGTTCAATAATCGCAACTTCTTACAAAAGCTTCAATTTATTGAGTTTATGTATTTTAGAAAAACCTATTAGCTTATTCAAATTATAGACAAGTTCAAAACCACCATATAGATGGCAGTATACGATAAATTGTAAAGTATAAATAATAGTGGAACCAATAATTATTATTTAATTTGCGAGACTTCCAACTCGTCACGATCATTTTTAGAGACATTACTTTTAAACCTTTCTTTGTAGTGGTGAAGGTGATATTATGGAAGATATCCATAATGAATAATAAGACGAAGTTGTCACAACCACAATTATTGAAAATAGTGAGATACTAGATTCGGGGTTTAGCTTGTTACACCATTATCAATCTCAATCATACTCAGTTTTTTTGAGATTATAAATGGTGTATCAACCGAAACTAGTGTCTCACTATTTTTAATAATGTGGTTGTGACAACTCCGTCATATTATTCATTACTTTCAAACCCTTAGACTAGACATTGCCCCAACACATAGTAAATCTATTAAAGTAAATTTTCTTTTTTAAAGAATGGGGTTTGAAGAAAATATACAAAATTTTGTGAATATCATCGGTTTTCATTAATATATTTTGATTTGATTAATTCTGTCGGATTTTTTTTAAGGAAATAAGAGACAAATTTTATAGAATCTCACCAGTTGGAATTTCAATGAAGACTGTGGCACATTTCATTCAAAATTCTAAAAGTAAGTACGATTATTTTTTTACTTGTCGCATGAATTCAATTGAAAAAGAAATAATTTTTTTTATTTTTTTTGAGGATGAAGCCCACATAGGTCTGAGACCTGTGCATAGGTAATGAGTTGGATGATGGTGATTTATGAGTTGGACCTACAGTTTTAGGTGGGTTCCGAACCACCGGAAGTGATTTTACAGCAGAGAACAGTGTCTTTTTTGATGGCCAATCTAATCGGTCACCGTTACAAACAGGACCTACGAGAACGCCGCTTATCTATCTGATTGAACAGATACCTGCTACGGCTCGCGGCTATCACTTCCCTAAACGATGACAGTTTTAGGATGAATTAGTTTTCAAAGGATGACAATGAACTTCAAAATACTTTGCTGTGATGGACAGCATTTTAATAAACCAGAAAGAATTCCAGAAAACCAGAATTAATTCATCTTTCTATAAAAATGATTTTTTTTCAATAGTTATTATTTTTTTTTCATCTAAGACAGACATGGACAAACTGCTCAAGGAGAAATTATGTGGGTGGGCCGAAAAAATTGATCAATGCTCGTTTTTATGAGATAAACTTGTTTTTTCATAAATCATTCATAAATTTGAATTTTAACTTACAATGATGTTTATACTCAATAATTAAAAACATAGTAGAAAGACTCTTGTTTAACTCACGAAGGGAGGCAATGATCCAACTGAGATCAGCTTTTCAGGCAATCTAATTCTTTTAAAGTTTTTCTTTTCAAAGTGGAGGAGGCTACTCCCCAGAAAATTCTCAATTGAAGGCAGTATTTCAAGACAGTTCTAGATATAAATTCACTCATTTTGACGCATATACTTCAGATATTTTTTATATTACAATTTATTTCACATGTGCGATTTTAGTGTTCAATCTAAAGCTTGTCGCAAGACGCACTTGACCCGCAGACCAAAGTCTGCCTATGAATTTAATTAATTGCTCCTTCTTTATTAATTCACGTTCATTGTCAGTAGCGCAATTAAAAAAATAAAATAAATATCAAGATCCAAGCAATTCTATTTTTTTTAAAGTTGGACTTGAAAAAGAACAGACATTTATGATTATACAACCGAAAAGTTACATAAAATTCCAAATGGTCTCAAAAATCAACCTTCACAGGTTTTGAAAGAAAAGTATTTTTTTTTGCAAGGTCACAGGGTCATCAGAAGTTGTAAATATTTGATATCCTGTACAAATGAGTAAATTAAAAATACTGTATATGACTCAATGCTAGCGCACAAGCTTATGCTTATGCTGGCTTTATCTCATTAAGATAGACTTAGATGTATGTTTTTTTTTTTAATTAAAAAGATATTTAATTTTGTAAAATTGCTGAAAAATGAGAATAAATTGAATTTAATTGAAATGAGATACACCTCTTTCACATAGATCACTGTCCACTTTTTCTGGAAATTCAACAATGGTTCAATATCAATAATGGTATTCAATATCAGTTTAGTGAACGGTATAAACGTTTTCCCATCTTTTAAGTTCCTGTCTATTGTAATTAAGAGTAGGCCTACACCAAAGTGTTGTCGGTTGAGAGTAAAACCATGCTGTCACTTTCTGAAGTGTATTTTCAAATCTATTTATTGCCTTCCACTGATGACTGCATTCTTCAGAGGGATCATTTCATTGTTTTTAATGATTTATTAGGTGGTATCTTTGGACCATTTATATACCATAAGAGCAAAAATATAAAGGAATACGGATTGAAGGACCCACCTCCTTATAACTTGAGCAAAGTAGAAATTCCTATCCTTTTACTTCTAGGAAGAAAAGATAGGTTCTCATTAGAACAGGTGAGTATTATATCCAACCAATTATTTTTTTTTTTTTTTGAGGATGAAGCCCATATAGGTCTGAGACCTGTGCGTGGGTAATGAGTTGGATGATGATGATTTATGAGTTGAACCTACAGTTTTAGGTGGGCTCCGAACCACCGGGAAGTGATTTTTAGCAGAGAACAGTGTCTTTTTTGCTGGCCAATCTAATCGGTCACCGTTACAAACAGGACCTACGAGAACGCAGCTTATCTCTATCTGATTGAACAGATACCTGCTACGGCTCGCGGCTATCACTTCCCTTGCATCTGTACCGTACAGAGAATAATACATTTTGAGAAAAACAAACATTTGAAATAACTGTTTAATCAATCAAACATCCAATTTAAGATTGAATATATTCAAAATCAAATTACCCTTTTATGTTCAACATTTAATAATAAGAACTTAAAAAACACTTTTAAGTGGAAATTGTGTCTCACGTTATGGCGTGACGGCCGTTTCACTCTGATGTTGAGAGCATCGTCAGACGACCCACAGTACACTGATTCAAGGCATGAGTTCTCCGTCAAGGCATGTGTATGGCCGTCACGCCATAGCGTGAGTCACAATTTCCACTTAAAAGTGTTTAAAAAGTTTTTATTTGTATATTAGTGGAAAAAAGATGGATCTTCAACATCATTCAACTTTCAGTGTACCTCCTTCTTCTTATGACATAATTTTTCTTGCTGATGAAGCTCACATGAGTTTGAGACTTGTGCATGGGTAATGAGGTGAATAATCATTCGAGATGCTATGAATAGAATAGAATAGAATAATTTATTGACCTTCAAGATATCATTAACGATACATAGGCACGTCATACAAAATCACAGTGAGTAACAGAACTACAAATATATTTAAAAAAAAACCAAAGCACATTTAAGTCACAAACGTGTAGTACAAAGCAACGTTATTCAAAATCTTCTACCTTCCAGCTACTGGTAAGGAAATCTTCAATATTATAAAATGCCTTATCTAATAGAAATTTTTTAACTTTAATAAGAACCTTTTTTTACCCCCAATTCTCACTTCAGTTGACAGCATTTCATAAAACCTACTTGACATGCGCACATACATGGAAGGTGGACATTCAGTTTTAGATAGGTTCCGACCAGTAAGTCATACAAACAGATAACGTCGTTATATAGCTGCTGGTTACCCTTCCAAGTCGTTAAAAAAGCGGCGAGGTGGAACTACCCGTAAGGGTCTCCCCACCACGAAAAGCCATACGAATTTACTTTTACCCTTCCAAGTGCAGTCCTGAGCACTCGTTACTGAATATAACGATCGGCGAGCGATCAATTACTCCTAAAATTGTCATTTTGAAATGTTACCTGATATTTCATTTTTATTTTAGAAGAATATAACTTATCATATTTCATTTAATAGTATTTCATAAAAAATTAATAAAACAAACCAACTCTTAGAATATATTCGAATATGCGAATTTTTTGTGATCATTGCATGTGCTAGTAAATTATTAGGTCTAATTCCTATTCTAATTTACAATTTTCTTGCTTTATTTTCAGAATATAAAAAAACTCACTGGGAGTTTATTGTTGGCTGAGTTAGAAGTGGGATATGTCAATCACGATGATTTTAATCATATGGATTTTTTTTTGGCAAATGATTTGGAAAACCTAGTTTTTAAAAAAGTTACAGATTACTTACACAAGTAGCATGAATTCAATATTCAACTCTGAAATTGTATAAATGAACTATCTACCGTTATGCATATCGTATCTGTTGCTCTCTTTAAGTGTTTCTAGCATTAGAGCACAAATAATTATTGCAATATAAAATATAAGACACCAATACATTACTGGCAAATAAGTATCTTAGCTAACATTTTACCTGTATTTTATATGGGTGGTATGCCATGTCATCAGGTACTGAAATGTGCGTGAATGCATTCTTTGTAAGCTCATCATTATCCTCCGGAGTGGATGCTACCCACGCACAAGTCTCGGTACTCATGTGGGCATCATAAGCATCAAAAAAATTACAAATAAAATGATTGAAATATCACTCACATAAATCCGTTGGTTTTTTTTACTGAGTTGCCTTTTATATTTTGCAGATAGAGAAATAAAATAAAATTAATCAATGTGATAATATTCTAACTTAACATTATTTGAAAAAGAAATTAAATATTTATATCATTTATCATAATTTTATTCTAGAAATTCATGTAAATGATGGATTTATATTAAACAGATTATGTTATAAAAATATTTCAACATAATATTGAATAATGAAAATGTTCCACCATAAAATATAATTTTTATTCTATTATATTGTTGAAAAAAAAGATGTTTAGGTAACTAACAATTAATGAGTCACCTCTATCCTGACTCATGATTAGAGTATGAAATTTTGCTAGTGCCAACTCTGATATCCAATAGGTAAGCATATGCCGTTTAAAAAATAATAGCAGAAGTAATAGTAAAAGTGATAGGTGTCACCATTGATGGAGGGATATTTCTCCAACTTGTTATGCACAATGTATTTCTCTATCAAGTCAAGTAGTAATGAACATAGTGGATTGACTATTGGAAAAAATAAAACAATAATTAATAGAATAAACTCCACTGAACCTTCTAGATTAGTCAGTGAACAATAGTTATCCTTTCTTGGTTATAGCAAGCACTTGGCAGATCTTGATCTTACCTATGTGACACTCATGTTTACAATTAAATGGAAAGTAAACTAAAACAAGGATGAAATTGGAGTTGTCTTTACTCCCAGCCTGATAGCAATACCTACTTGATAACTGTGTTTGGGTATAGCTAATAACTTACATACATAGATCTATTGAGCTAGAATGTATCGACATTGTAACTATCAAATAATCTTTACTCAACTCTGTAAATTATTTACAAAAAGCAAAAATTTCTAATGCATTTGGAAAGCTCATGGAGACATTACTGAGGAGATTGAGCCAGTGGCGTACCGATAATGGAGCGAGTGGAGCAGTCGCTCCAGGGCGCAAGGCTCTGTGGGGCGCACCGTTCTTGAGAGAAAATTGCCTTTTACTTACAAAAAATGTATCACTATAATGAAGGCCAAAAGGGTAAAATGCAACACAATTTTTAAAAAACGTATTTATACTGTAGTTTTCATATAACTTGGCAGCAGTACGTTGGGTTCAGATGTGGCATGTCCCATATTATATGCTGCCAAGTTATATGAATACTACAGTACATCGCTGCGCATTACTAAAAGGAACATTCATGTCAAATTTAAAAGAAATCGGTTCACGCGTTCAGCCGTAAATGCGTTACAAACTGACAGAATGCAAAACGGTCGAGTCAAAAATAGCAAATAGTCGAAAGTAGCAGAGCAAAAACAATAAATTTATATTGGGTGACAGAAGATATAACAATTCCAAGTAATTAAATAAAGACTATGAATTTATTCTTGAAAAAGAATTCATCTAGAAGTTCATTGGTTTTTATATTAACAAGAACAGGACTGAAATTCTTCACTTTTGAATCCAATTTCCAAAATAATTGGGGGGGGGGGGGGGGCATCATAAGACACTTCCGCTCCAGGGCGCTTGAAACCTCGGTACGCCACTGGATTGAGCTGAGGTAAACACAGAATAAAATTTTAAGATTTGCTAAAAACCTTCCCTCGAAAAATAAAAAAGTGAATCTTCTCACTTAACCACTATTAATTTAAAAGTTCACTTTATATTATTTTCATTGTAAGTCTATTGCCCGGTTTCTGAGTTGTTCATTAAGTTTAATGGATCATTAACCTATTGCTCCAGCATTGTGTTAATGGTTCATTAAGTTAATGAACAACTCAGAAACCGGGCATATGAAGTGTAATGAAATTAATGAAAAGCCCATTAATAACAGCTGGAATTGAGGAAGAGAATGTTAAGGTGATTGGTTAACAATATAAGGAGAATTGAAAATGAACAAACCAAAACTATATTTTCAAACTGCATTTTTCTTGCATTTTATTCATATACAAATATGTGTAATAAACACACTTCATTATTTTTTAACAATTATTCAACTACTGCATATAAAACTGTTGACTTGAGTTGTCGAGCATTAAATAAAAATTTGGTCCAATTTATCAATTAATGCATTAAAAAAATTCGGCATAAGAATAAGTAAGTTTTGAATTCACCAGTAGAGTTTATTTTCAAAATTTATGATTAAAAAAAAAAGAAGAGTAATCCATCCATTATCACGTATTAAGAATGATAGACCTCGTTTTATCCTCACAGAAAATAGTAGACTGTGTTTAATACTATTAAATACTTCAATCTACCAAAATGACAGCGAAATGTATTTACCACTATAAATATTCTATTTGGAATACATCCGAGAATTAAATTATTTTCAATTTGTTTCCCAACAAACTATAGGTTTTACAACACTTATTCTTTTGATCGTTATTGAAAACCAAAATAAATGTTATGCTTGATCCATTTTTCCTTTTTTGAAGGTAAATAACTTTAGAAACTTTTACGTTTTCTGTGTCATTTTAGATAGGTAGTCTATTGACAAAATCTCAGGTTTGAAAATCTAGTTTTTAAAATCCATGCTTATCCTGTTTGAAAATTGCGACTTGTATTTTTAAATTGACAATTTCATTTGAACACGACTCAAAAATTGAAAATTTTAGCAAAAAATGCCATTGGCCATAGGCATATTTAAAGAAGTATGGTATCAATTTACAATTAAGTCTTCAACAATTAGTGTTAGCTAATCCGATTCACATTAGGCTGGTTATCAAACACAAATTTCAAATTAATCTATTACCAATATAAGAATGTTGACTCATCATGCTGCTCGTCAAGAGATATCAGACACAAGTTTGAAGCAAAGTAGACTAAACAATTTTCACAGACAAACACCAAAAAATCAACTAGAGTTTACAAATTCACAGCCTCATTCAAAGCCGTGTAATTAATTAGCAATAAATTATTCCACAACTATGTCAAAAATGCTATAAAATGTTAGTTATTTATTAATAAGTATTTTACACAACTAATCAGTAATATTCAACTGTACAAGAAGCACGCAACAAATAATAACAAGAATGAAAAACTGAATATTTACAAATGGAAATCTGACTAATTTTTACACTATTAAAACATAATGGGCAGTAAACTAGAATTTGGGCTATTTACAGTCACAAATAATATATAAACAATTAAAAAATTAAATCAGAATTGGTGCAATTTATAGTTGGATGATTTTGAAATCACATAGCATGGAGAAACGTCTATCACAATATGAATACTCTTTAAACCCGAGATGTTTTCCGTGACTAAATACTTGAAAAATTGTATCGAAACTGACGCTGTATTCCTATTCAAATTATGATTTTAACTTGTGAAAATCATCATTCAAATAGAAATACAGTATTGATACTGAGCTCTGTATACAGGGTCAGTTTTGATATTAAACTATGTAAACTTTGTCTATGCCTACATCCCAAGGCGTTTAGAATAAAGGTAAAATGTGTATAGAATATATACGTGACACCTTGTTTATAGCTCACATCCTACACGTGAAATAACGTTTAAAGCCGTCATCCTTCTCAATCATAAATAATTTATTAATTTCGAATTCCTTTAATTGCTATCAGTTTATACTGAAGACTTCCGCAATGGCGGATATTGACAACAGTATTTAATAGCTGATGGAAATCGATGAATGCTACTGTACAAAAATATCAGTCACCACCGGGAATCGGGAGGTCCGTGGTTCGATTCCCGGTGGTGACCGATATTTTTGTAAAGTAGCATTCATCGATTTCCATTAGCTATTAAATACTGTTGTCAATATCCGCCATTGCGGAAGTCTTCAGTATAAACTGATAGCAATTAAAGGAATTCGAAATTAATAAATTTGTTCAAGTAAATTTGTCAGTTTGTTCAATTGTCAGTAACTTCGAACTAACTCATGAATAATTATATAATTATTTATCAATTGTTGAATATAAATAACTGAGATTATTAATATAAACTTAAAAAACACTTTTAAGTGGAAATTAACTCACGTTATGGCGTGACGGCCGTTTCACTCTGTTGTCTAGAGCATCAGTGTACTGTGGGTCGTCTGACGATGCTCTAGACAACAGAGTGAAACGGCCGTCACGCCATAACGTGAGTTAATTTCCACTTAAAAGTGTTTTTTAAGTTTATATTACAAATTAGTGGATACAAGATGGATCTTCAACAGAGTGAAACGGCCCTCACGCCATAACGTGAGTTAATTTCCACTTAAAAGTGTTTTTTAAGTTTATATTACAAATTAGTGGATACAAGATGGATCTTCAACAGAGTGAAACGGCCGTCACGCCATAACGTGAGTTAATTTCCACTTGAGTGTTTTTTAAGTTTATATTCCAAATTAGTGGATACAAGATGGATCTTCAACATCATAACTGAGATTATTGTTAAATATCAATGATAATATTCAATATGCAATTTTTGTGAATCTTACTTTTTGCTTGCTATTCTGCGCATGCGTAGAAATACCTAATAAAGAATGAAAAATACTGGATGGTGCGCTAAAGCTCTTTTTTTATTTATTACTCATTTATAGACAGATTAACAATGGAGTGAAAATGCAACAGACAAAGTCCAAAACTACTTTTATTCACAAATTTTACGCTATTCAGTCGTGCTCCAAACTTTTTAAAATGTGTGATCAAACTGAAAATTATTGAGCAGCAAACATTTTTTTTGGAAATTTATAACTTTAGCTAGAATGAAATATTTGTAGACGTTCTAATTTTATTTATAAATACAAAAATGTTATTTATTCGTCAATGTACACACCAGCATACCTATTTATACAATTCAGTCAAGTTATATAAGAAATTAATAAGACACTTATAAACTAAAAAACTGTTCATCCAATAAATTATCATTAATTTTATCAACAAATAAAGTTAAATGTATGTAGTGTATTGAAGTTCAAGGACCATTTATTACCACTTTGTATATCAATTAAATGACTTGTGCCCGATCGTTCCTTCAGCGTCGAGGGACTCTTGAAAAGTCGAAATAAATACTGCACAGTTCAAGAGTTCCTCGAGTCAAGAGACACTAAATACAGACACATAAATACTGCCCTCACTTACTTTCCTTGACTAATTTCAAGGAGATCTCACAACTTACAATGACTGACATTTATGACTATATAATTTAATTCTATTTACATATTTTACAAATTTCTTCTCAGATTACTAATGCTAATAAATTACAAAAATCATTCAAAGTTTCTTTTCCTCAACAGGAACATTCTTATTACTCACATAAAATTAAAATTCAAAACGAATCCTTTTCCTGATGATTTTTTTGACAGCAATGAACTCAAAAATTTACAGTTTTTATTACTCTTGAATAAATCTAAACGTTAGATTTCGTCGTTAGTTTCCAAGCCAGTTGCAAACTGTTCTATATTGGAAGGAGGTAGGGTAGTGTGTAACTGCCTTGAAAGTGAAGCGATAAAACGCATCATCTAGAACCATAATCTACGAGACAAGGTTACGCTAGAACTCTCTTTACATATAACATTCAATAAATCTGAAATAACCAAAAGTGAGGAATGTTAACAGCTTTACAATAATCACACTTTATCTCAAATAACATCAAAATGCTACTCTTCAATAATCTTAAACATATGACGCATCAAACCTCGAAAAATACTGCATCAATGGGTGGTGTGACTCATATTCAGTAACTCATATTTTTGATTTGGCACTTGGTATTCTTGTTATTTGATTTGAATAAAAATTTAGTTGACAATAATCGACTCGTCAAAGTTTACCCACTCAACTTATCCAACTTTATTTATACCACCAATTCTTAGGTACGCTATTTCTAGCTTATATAAAGTTTATCAACTATAACACAAACATTTCATCTGAAAATTCGTACCAAATTAAATTAATATCAATTTTTCTTGGACCACTAATTTCAAACAGATTATCTATAATTATTTATTCCATCAATCGTCAAATACTTAATCATGACAAAGAAAATATCATCTTCCTATTCAGTTCTCTTTAACTTTGAATAGCCTAATCCAAAAGTTGATAAATTACCAAGGTACACTATTCAAAGTAAATAAAAATATTCATTTCCAAGAGACTATACTTGAAATCTGAGTAATTCCCAGTGCGAAATACTTGATTAACAATCTAATATAAAAAACTACACTGTATTTCTATTAAATTATGATTTCACTCACTCAAACTGGAGGAATGCATTTCGCTTCTGGGGAGAAGCTTCATCAGCCTGCAACCGTGGGAGGCCGATGAAGTGTTTAAGACACTGCTCTCTGCTGTAAAATCACTTGCGGGTGGTTCGGAACCCACCTAAAACTGTAGGTCCAACTCATCAATCACCATCATCAAACTCATTACCCACGCACAGACCTATGTGGGCTTCATCCTCAGAAAAAAAAAAAAGCTTCTGCTCAGAAGCGATATGCATTCCTCCAGTGTTTGAGAGAGTGATGTCATAATTTAAATAGAAATACAGTGTCAGTTTTGTTACCCGCTATTAGATTTTATTCTCGATTGAAAATTCAATTTTGTCAAAAGGTTGATATGCTAACATTTTATCAAATTTATCCAAAGAAAATAGAAAAACAATTATTGAAATAATTCTATTTTCAGAGGGAAATTCAAACACATCTGCCAATAGTTTTCCAAGGTGATTAGAAGTAATCTCACTACCTTGGAGTTTTCCATTGAGGAACATTCAATTTGTTAGAAGAAAATTCAACGGAAAACGTTTCAGGCAAGTCATGTTACATCGTTTGGGGCTGTGACAACGAATGTTGTTGTTGTTGTTGTTGATGATTGTTGTGTAATTTTTTCTGAACTTTGTTTTTCTATAAGTTGTGAGAAAATGTCTATAAGATTGTTTACGCCAATCATGTAGCCGTCTTCGTGACTTCCCACCACCCAGGACATTGAATGTGTGATCTGCATCTCTTTTGGCAGCACAAGAGTCTTGGCAAAGTCGATCAGCCAGACGTTGGCGTTGGTCAGGTCGTGAACGAACAGCAGTGAGCTGCCTATCACCTGCAAATTGTCAAGAATTGATCAGATTGAATAAATAAATGAAAATAATTTCGATATTATTGGTAATGATGGATACATTTTTGACCGAACAGACGTCTTTATTTCAAGTAGACCGTTTTACATTTGCCTGTTTATAATGCATTTACATAATTTAAATGTTTGGACCAAATGTTTAACAAGGTAGAGGATCAAACAAATCAGTAAGTATTTTGAAGAACAGATCAATACCACTAGGCGATAGCTAGGTTCTTAGATCAATCTAATGGAAGATAATGAGAGCCTTCAATTGAGTGATGCATTTTTCTCTGTCATTGACCTCTCTTACCTTTAATTTATTGTAGATTGGTGGAGAGAATCTTTTTTTTGTAGATTACGTCTTGGAGACTCCAGTTATGGAGTATAAGACAAGTCAGATTAACAATTATACAATCTCATACACTAGTTACCATATAATAATTACTATATTAATTAATTAAGGTGAAGCTTAAATTTGATTTGAAATGAACTCTTGTACAAGCTTTATCAACTAAATATTTTTTCAGTTGTTTTTTAAATATTTCTATATTTTCAAGACTCTTTAAAAACTGCAGTAGCATGTTGTAGAGTTTCCTACCAATATAACTAGGTTTTTGTTTGAATAAGCTACGATTGTGACTCACCAAGTGATAATCTCCTCGGCTTCCTGTATTATAAATCATGTACGTCAAGATTTCGGTTAATATCACTCTTTTTTACATATAAAGTAGCTTCATACATATATAAGCAGGGTACAGTTAGGAGATCGTCTCTTTAACAGCGGTCTACATTAATCTAATCTATTTACTCTTTCATACAACTAACCGCTTTCTTTTGGATCTTAAACACCCTATCAAGGTTGAACATCCTACATTGAGTTGTAACTCCAACGTCCTTTATTACTAAGGACGGACTTAGTAATCAAACAATCAATAAATACTATCAATGAATACAATCTTTGAATACTGGTTAGTAGTTTGATACTCATGTTTAGTTAGCTAGTGGGTTAGGTTAGGTTAGTTCGTTTACTCGTCACATATAGCCACAGTTAGGGAGCAGCGCTCCAGCGACATAATATTTTTGCTCTAGTGAAACTGTGACTTCCAGACATAACCTTTATTTGAATTATAAACTTAAAAAACACTTTTAAATGGAAATTGACTCACGTTA
Source organism: Conomelus anceps (assembly GCA_948455865.1). NCBI lineage: Eukaryota > Metazoa > Arthropoda > Insecta > Hemiptera > Delphacidae > Conomelus > Conomelus anceps. Next base: position 39,358 of record CAOJWK010000402.1, read on the forward strand.
TGGCGTGACGGCCGTTTCGCTCTGTTGTCTAGAGCATCATCAGACGACCCACAGTACAGAGTGTACTGTGGGTCGTCTGATGATGCTCTAGACAACAGAGCGAAACGGCCGTCACGCCGTAACGTGAGTCAATTTCCATTTAAAAGTGTTTTTCAAGTTTATAATACATATTAGTGGAAACAAGATGGATCTTCAACATCACATCTTTATTTGAATATTCATGTATTGCAATTTGGAAAAGGAAGCAGTTTTGGGTTGTTTCCTCTTCATTCTACTGCAATGTGATGATGTACAAAGATGATAAATAAATAAATGTGACACTTAAAAAATGGGGCCCCTTTCCGAGCAAATCTACTATATGAGTAGGACATCGTTGTGCGTACACAACGTCTAGTTGAATATGGAAGCTTAATCACATCATCAGCAAATTCTTATACCCTTGTAAGACTTAACATAGAAAGTGAGCACTTCAAGAATATAAACAGCAGGAACAGTGAGCAATTAAATCAAGTCGAAAGTTTACAGTAAATTTACAGAGATTTTTTTAAAATCACTACCAGAAAACAAAAATAATATCAGACCTAGGCTTAGGCCTACTGTAAAATAGGAAATACATATTTACATATTAAATTGAATTAGTTTACTAACCTCGTGTGTTGTGAAGAAATTTGAAACTTCTAATGTAGCTTTGATGGCTTTTAACCTCTGAATATACTTTGGCTGTAAAAAAAATTACATTGATTTTTATTACCTGCAAATGTGATTGTGAAAATTCATATCGATATACATATACATATCTTGATATATCTTCATATAATGAGTGAACAAAAATTGAAATTTGTTAGAAATATTGGAGGTGCCGTAATTAAAGCTGGGCATTCACGTTATGATTTGCAGTACCACTTGCAGTCCAACCTCCAAGGTTGGATCCGAAAACGGAACGTGAATGGGCTTGTAGGATGGTTGGAATTGTAGATGGACAACTTCCGAATATCGACGGTGTTGGAACGTGTGTGGGGGCGTTGGATCAAAGTCGTCCAACCTATCTAAATCAGTGCATGACCTTGGGCAAGTTCGGGCAACTTCGGTTACATTTTTCGGCTCGAGAGCGACGTTCACAGCTGATTAGGAATAAAGTTGGATTTCAAGTAGGAGCGTGAGTGGAGGCGACTATCCATCTAGCAGTACTACTAGCAGTACTGCAAGTGGTACTGCAAGTTGGAACGTGAATACCCAGCTTAAGAGTGAATGTTTAATTTAGAACTATATTAACTTTTTATGTGAATTCAAAGACTTGCAGTCAAATATATATTAAGAATAAGTAGAATTTACTTACTCTGTAGGCCGAGCGCTTTCGAATCTTTGAGATCCATTTTTAGAGGCCTCTACAGATCCATTTTTAGAGGCCTACAAAGTAAGTAGATTCTACTTATTCTTAATGAATATTTGACTGCAAGTCGTTGAATTCACATAAAAAGTTAATATTAACAACACAGTTCGTCATGGAACAAGAAATCCAGGAATTTAGAACTATATCTCAGTGTTGTGATGTTGAAGATCCATCTTGTTTCCACTAATACATAATAAAAGCTTAAAAAACACAATGTGTATGTACGGTATGTAAAAAACACGGTGTGTACTGTGGGTCGTCTGAAGATGCTCTTAACATCAGAGTGAAACGGCCATCACGCCATAACGTGAGTCACAATTTCCACTTAAAAGTGTTTCTTAAGTTTTTATTATATATCTCAGTGTATTTTTCTGTCCTGCACTTAATCTCTTTTTTACTGATGCTTCATGCATGTAAACGAATGTTATCATTTGTTTATTTACATACCACTCAAATGAAAAAGTGCAAAATAAGCTTTGAAAGGCATTGAGGAATGAGAAGCTTTTACTCAAGAACTGTTCTACTTGAATCTTCAACTGAAAAATACTTCCCCATCCACAAAAAATTAAATTAGGTACAATTCACCAGAATGTTTGAAAGTTATGACAAAACACTGTCAATTACATTAATAATTGCAACACACAGTAAAAAGGATACAGTTGAGATTATTCAGCACATCTAAGTTTGATTCTTGGATTTCTTGTTCCATAACGATCTACGTTGTTAAAATTAACTTGTTGTTGTTAATATTAACTTTTTGTTGTAACTTTAACGACTTGAAGTCAGTTTCAGATTGTAAGTATACCAAAAAAGGCCTTGAAGATGGATTTCAACAACTCGAAAACTTTCGGCCACGTGTGAGAACATTTTTTGTATACTTACAATCTAAAACTGACTGCAAGTCGTTAAATTTACAACAAAAAGTTAATCTAATTTTAAATAGAAAAGCTGTGTCCGCTGATGGATGGTTTCACAGCTTTTTATGTATTTGGCTGATATCCCAAGTTTGTATGCAAATACTAGTAGCTAGTTATGCTGTTTTATTGAACGTAAATGTGCGGGAATGTGATCGAACTTGACTTTATTCTATTTAAAATGGAATAACAACAAAGCGATCAAGATGAAATCATAAATATTCAGTGTATTTGTAGATTTAAAATGATTTTAAAACTTTATTCCTATGCATTCATACTTCTCCCCAAATAATTCACCATTTGATAACAATATTATGGATTGTAGAATTTGCCACACTTCTTTCCGGGATTGTTTCGTCCTTGTTTCTCGACCTTTGTAGCTCTGAGATCTTGGTTATTGAGCTAAAATAATTTAGTATTTATTAATTCTAATTACATGTGCATACTCACACATTACATGTCAGTCTCACACTGTGATTACATGAACAGTATTATTCATACACGACAATATGCTCTCAAATTCTAAAGGGAAATGCTAAATTTCCTATTTAAAGAGGTGCATGACACTTTGTGAAAGCAAGGTGCCTCATTAGAAACGTTCCACTGCTTCGCCAGACGTGAAATCATAAGCTAATTTCCTCAGGACTACTTAATTATTTTTTACTTTTTCCATTGTTAATATTATTTTTATTATCAACTTTTTATGTGAAATTTAACGACTTGCAGTCATGTTTTCAATAAGAATAAGTATAATTTACTTACTCTAGGCCGAGCGCTTTCGAATCTTTGAGATCCGTTTTCAGAGGCCTCAAAGATTCGAAAGCGCTCGGCCTAGAGTAAGTAAATTATACTTATTCTTATTGAATATTTGACTGCAAGTCGTTAAATTTCACATAAAAAGTTAATATTAACAACGCAATTCGTCATGGAACAAGAAATACAGGAATTATTTTTACAATGATATGTAATAAGTAGGAATTGTAGAAATGAAACAATTGTTTCATCATTTACTTCATCCGCCACAAGTTTCAGGTTCATTTATACTTCATCAGCAATAAAAAGGTATTAGACTCATGTGAGTTTTTTCAGCAAGTAAAAATCATAAATTTCAAAAAGTTCTGAAGTACGTAACAAGTGAGAGTGACTAATTCAATAACTAATACTAATTATTTTAGATAGCGAGAAACTTACAATAGCGTGGGGAAATCCAGCAGTGAAATCAGCAAAACACTCCAAAATCTGCTCCCTCGTTTTTGTCGTTTTAAAGTCTTTACTAGATTTGCCATCACTTTTCTTAATGCCTTCTATTCTGAAGCCTAGTGTGGCTGTAGATGAAATTGTCTCTCTCCAAACCATATACCTGTTGAATTACAGAAATAAAGATGACGTTATTAATTCAAATATATTTATAATAAAAGAGTGTGTGTGTGTGTCTTGTGGATTTCACAAAAGCGGCAACAATTGGAAACACTAAATTTGTCACATAGACAAATCTAATACTCTAAACTTGAATCAGTGCACCTCGAAACCCGATTTTTTATTTTCCTTTCAGACTTCGAAATTAATGTTCAAATTTCACTTATGGGCTCTATTACTGTTTCAAAATGTGTTTAGATGCAAGAAGCTCATAGAACAGCTGATAACATTCGCTACGTCTCTTTGGTGATAATATAGATGATACGCTGATATGTATTTTAAGCAGAAGCAACAGATTATATAATATTTCAGCTGAGATGCTAATTATCCAGCGACATGCGAGCTTACTTATCGTGTGTATTGAGATTTTCCTGTAATACATTAATCTAAAGAACTAAACAAAAAACTATTTAGGTGTTTAGAGCTTGTAAGTTGCTAAAAAGATATTTTACTTATAAAAAACACTAAAAATTCACATAATCAGTGCAAAAAAACAGTCTATTTGTCAACTTCTCTTTTGAAACAGATGAACTGTATGGTATTTCACTCAACCTTCCCAATTTCGTAATTTTGTGAGCACTACCATAAGCTATCTACCAGAAAAAAAAACTTCAAACTGGATTCCCAGGCAAGACCAGGTAAAATGTTAGTTAACAAATGATGAAAAGTAAGTACATATGCATGTAAAATACCATAGCCGATTTCGACTGTAGGTGAGTTCATACCGCAACATCATGACTTGGTCCGAAGAGCGTACTACGTAAACGAGGAGTGAGGTTTTATGAAACTAAGCCTGTGCCTATGTTTATATGAAATTATTACTTTGGTGAGTAATCTTCAATAGGCCCAGAAAGTTTTAGTTACTATGCAAAACACTCTGTGTCATAATATAAGATAGGCCTAGCTGTATGAAATACATGTAGTAAAGGGTGATCATTGAGTCACGCACATGTAAATAAACGTTTCTGTAAATCGTAGTTTCGTTGAATTGAGATGGCTTCCGAAATATAGCATACATGTTGCAGTACCATCTGGTACCGACAACAAATCTAGACAACATTGAAATTGATACTCACTGAGCTAGAATACTATACTGAAGATGACACTGATTGAGAGCAAAGCATGCTATCAAAAAATCCTCACCTTAGTGCCAACTTAACAAAATTAGACAACACCATGGGCACACGACATTTCATTTCAAATCTAATTTTTGTGATCAGCTGAGTGTATTAATGAAACTGTTTGTTTATATTTGAGAAATAAATTGAATTGAAATAAATAATAATAATAATAATAATTATTATTATTATTATTATTATTATTATTAATATTATCATTATTTATTATTATTACCTCTAGATTGCATTTCAGCTCGGTGTTTATCCTCAAATTGGTGCCAACTTAGAATAATTAGAAAACACAATATTCTGGCCAATTTCTCTAGTCAGTGCTGACTCCAGATAGTATTATAGCTCAATGTGGATACTGGCTACATCAGGTCTGTATTATTGTTGAGTTTACTACTTTGTTGACAAGTCGTTTTCTTAAGAGCAGAAAGTCAAGCATAAAATGCATGCATTCAGTACTGAGCAAGGCATCCATTTCGAGCATTTGTTGTGAAAATTGAAGTAATTTGAGTATATTGTACTAATAATGATTAATACTTTGCTATTATTATGGTATTAATGCTATTAATAATGGTATTATTAATAATATTTGGTTTATTCCTAACCATTCGCTTACCTTCTAATGAGCGCGACTTAAAATGATCATTTTTTTCATGTACAGAAATATCTAACAATAAATTGAGTTCAATAACTTAAAAAAATTAAGCCTCCAAGCCTCATTAACGATCCCAGGTAGATATTCAAATTTACAAGTCTTTTAATTTGAAATTCAAAACCTTACCTAGGTTTTGTAACACCTTTAAGCCTATGTTCTTCGTCTGTGGGTGCGTTAGGATCGATTTGTATCATCTTCTCATACATATCCTGAAAATAGAAAAAATGTTAGTTGTTAAACACTTAATAATTCTGTGATTGATGAATAATTCAAATGATGGATGAATCAGAGTACTGTACATATATTTAAATCATTGCCAATGATAAAGATCAGTTATGACGCGATTTACAAGAATGCTTCTTACTGAGTGCGTTATTGATAATTTTTTGCAGGACAAAGCAAGTAAAGGAAATATTAGTAGACAAGAATCAGCTGAAGAGAAATTAGAACATAAGAATATGTTCCACTATTAGAATACAGACCCACTATTACTAGCTAGCACAGAATTTAAATCAAAATAGTACAAACAATAACTAGTAAATTAACTAATATATAAATCAATAATAATGAAAAATCATATTCAGTGCTATAAATAACTAAATAACTTTTTATAATTTCAATAAAATAAAAACCATACAGAAAAAAATAAAATTAAACATATTGAACCCAGATGTGAAACAAAATACCGCCTTGCAAAGCGATGTGTGCAAGCAGGAGTCACACTTGGGCTTTAAAAAACAAAACAACACATACACACACAATTATATCCAGCTTTTTAAAAATGATTATTAGAACTTACATTCTACTAAAAGAGGGAAAGAAATACAGGAGAAGGTATCTCTCATACCAGCACAGGAAGGAGGGCCCAAAAGTTCATAGATAGATGGGCCGCTTAGCGCAGTTGGTTGGGGCGTCGCAACTTCAGCTTGCTGTCGTTTAAGTGGTCGTGGGTTCGAATCCCGCTCCACCGTCAGGCATTTATGTGTAATCATTCATCTAATTACCCACGCACAAGTCTCGGACTCATGTGGGCATCATCAGCAATAAAAAATTAAAAAAAGATAGATAGATATAGATAACGTCCACCCATTATACCTCCTCTCAAAGGTGTATAAGAACTTGTCAAATAGTTGAAACTTATTTTAAAATTATCTTTAAATCTAAATTACTTTGAGCAATTATTGAGCTTAGCTTAACTTTATGTGACTGAGCAGATATCTGTTATGGCTCCCAGCTATCACTTCCCTAAACTCAATAACGTCTTTTTATGGAAATTATATGTGACTTACCTTCCTGAGTTTCGGCTTTTCTTTGGCTTTAGCGAGTTCTTCCTCGAGATAGGTGCGAACTCCCACTTTGCAGTCCATCACACAAGGATTGGTGAACTCTCCAAGAAGGTCCTGCAGTTGTAGATACATGGCAGTCTCACCTGTTCATCGTGTGCACACAATTGCTTTACTGATCATTTCAAAGTATCACGAATCTTAGTTTACAGTATTACACTTATGGGGTACAGTGCTGCCAAGTTGCACAGTAGCCGAGCCAGCGGTCACGTTCTCATACATGTGATTGACAAAATTCAAAAATGGCAACAACGCCATTTGAAATAGCATTACTCTAAGAATCTGTAATGCAAGCTGAGGTTTGCACAGACTACATTATAAGAGATTTTAAGTGATTGTTTGGTTGAAATAAACATAATATGTCATTTTATTCTCCAATGTGTCTCAAGTTATAAAAACTTATCAAAAGTTTAAAAATTTTATTTATCTAATTTGTAAAACTGATTAGTAAAAATGTTGTAACAAAATTAAAAATTATGTCCATTTTCTCTAGATTATTAGACTGTGATGTTGAAGATCCATCTTGTTTCCACTAATATGTAATATAAACTTAAAAAACACTTTTAAATGGAAATTAACTCACGTTATGGCGTGACGGCCGTTTCACTCTGTTGTCTAGAGCATCGTCAGACGACCCACAGTACACTGATTTAAGGCATGAGTTTGAGGGTTATGAATGTTGGAATGGTGAAGGGTTGGGGGGATTAGTAGGCGGGAGGTTTGAAATTGGGATTATTTTGTCAAATAGAGTATGTGAGAAGAAGTTAAGTTGATCATTTAAAATGTTGTCAGGTTGCTGCTTTGCATGTTTGTAAATCTCATATAGTTCTAAAACATTGAGTTTCTGGCTTTTATACATAACCCTCAAACTCATGCCTTAAATCAGTGTAATGTGGGTCGTCTGACGATGCTCTAGACAACAGAGCGAAACGGCCGTCACGCCATAACGTGAGTTAATTTCCATTTAAAAGTGTTTTTTAAGTTTATATTACATATTAGACTGTGTTAGTGCTGCGTTTTAAATTACGCTGAAATTGATATTTTTGTTTTGGTGAGAATTAGTAATTTTATTCAAAGTGAAATTCCTAGTTCAACTTGGGCATAACCTTAAATTTGGATTTTTCATTTTAAAATTTGAAAGAAAAATTTGTGGTCTCTGCCTCTTTTACTTAATTGTGTTTTATGTTATAATTAAATGGTATGATAACGTAGGTGAGATCAATTGCTCCCCAAGAATTTCAGCTTTGAACCCCCAAATTTTACGAAATAATTAATGAAAAACTTTTACAGCAATAGATAACATTTCAATACTTAATCATATCCAATACAAGAAACTTAGAAAAAATAGAAATCCAGCGCACAGGAATCTAATCTATTTACTCTTTTCATACACCTAACAGCTTTCTTTTGTATCGTAAACACCCTATCTAGTTTTTGTTTTGATGAATAATTATCCCATTCTAAGATGGCATACCTAAAATATGACCATTAAAAGCCCATGCTAAGCTGCAAAAATAGACTTTTCGTAATTTAATCTAGCAAAATGTCGCAGGACAAATACCCCAGATGAAATTATACAACATATTTTCTCTCCTGGATCTCCTGTTCCATGACGAACTGCGTTGTTAATATTAACTTTTTATGTGAATTCAACGACTTGCAGTCAAATATTCATTGAGAATAAGCAGAATTTACTTACTTTGTAGGCCGAGCGCTTTCGAATCTTTGAGATCCATTTTCAGAGGCCATGATTGAAAATGACCTCTGAAAATGGATCTCAAAGATTCGAAAGCGCTCGGCCTACAGAGTAAGTGAATTCTACTTAATCTTAATGAATATTTGACTGCAAGTCGTTGAATTCACATGAAAAGTTAATATTTTCTCTTTCTTTATAATAGAACTGAGAGAAGCAATAAGGAGCTTCCTCATTCCTCATTTATGATTTCTCCACATTTGCTACTGAGACTCAATGTAGTTGTTTCACATATTTGACAACCCATCTGTGGATGTGAAGATTTTTTTTAGCACGTCTCATTAATTTATTAATTTGCTAAGATCTATTAATTTAGAGAGAATGAAAGAGTCTTTTAGATTTTCAGTTTCACTCACCATCACTGTCCTCGCATGTAAGATGGCCTTTGTACTCGGGAACATATGGCCTCAGTACATCCTTCATTAATACTTGAAAGCACAGCTGCTCCTTGGGACACAGTTTTTTCAAAATGGTGCCAGGCTCGGGACCAGCTTTGAAGTTTCCTTAACAGAGAAATAAAGAAATAATTATCAATGAAATCATTGGTATTTTTCAAATTGTTATTTGCCTTCATAGTTCATACATATTATATATTTTATCAACCTGAAATAGTTTTCTCTGAATAATTTTTTTGCCAGATGATGTCCACATGAGTCTTGAAACGTGTGCGTGGGTAATGAAGTGTATGAAGACAAGGTGAAAACATCCAAACTAGAACGAGATTCGGACTTGAGACCCCGAGGAACAGCAGCCAACCAGAGTCACATCTAATCAGGGACAAACGCTTCAACTGGCTGATCCACTGAGGCCGACAATATTTTGTTGAATAATTAACATTAATATTATCTGTATTAATAATTAATTGATTAGACCATAACACCCATTATTCTAATAGAATAAACCAAAGCGCTCCATCGTTTAAATTGAACTTGGTAAATGTGTTTTCCAGAAAATTCAAGTTATAATTTAATCAAAACATAACATAACCTATGCTTACAAATAGGACTCTTGTGAAAATGTAGCAATAGAGACAGTTTTGGGCTAAAGCCTTAAGGAAGAATTTTTGGACATGTGCCTGTTGTTCCCTTCCCACAGTGGCGCACCCAGGGGGGAGCTTAGGGGGCTTAAGCCCCCCCCCCCAAGAACCCGAGCTCCTTAAAAAATTGTAGAAAATTTACTATAGAGAGTATTGTACTGCAGGCTGATTAGTCTTGGTACATGTCATGTATTCACACTTTTCAAGTAGAATAATGTTCATAGGTAGTTGCTTGACATGGGGAGCTTTGGGGCTTAAGCCTTTCCATCAGGTCCTGAAATCCTTATCAAAATGTTGATAATTTTCAACCGAATTGACTGTGTCACACGGACTCTAGGCTGTACATTTCAAACTTGTTTAAATAGGATAGTGTTTATAACAATTAACAATATCGTTATACTATTAAAAGGAATGCTATGAGTGACTACCATAGGTGGAAATAGAGTTTGTAGCCTTGCAGAATTAAATTCGACTAGGCGGCTGGGTAAAGGTAATAAAAATAATTCGTTCCACTCATATCAATATGGCAATCATTTAACCAATAAGTACAGGACCTCTAGTCTCTAGAACCTTCTAAACCTGTAATATATTCAACGTTACGGTAATAATGTAACTTCTTTCGGAAAGTGAAGCCCAGATAGTTCTGAGACCTGTGCGTGGGCCCACAGTTTTAGGTGAGTTCCGAGTCATCGGCAAGGGATTTTATAGCTGAGAACCTCTTTTTTGGTGGCCAATCCATTCGGTCACCCTTACCCTAGGAATTTGCAGCTTATCTTATCTGACTGAACATGTACCTGTTACGGCTCGCGGCTAGCAATTTCCTAAAAAAGGTTTACAGGTTTTTCCGAAAAAATTTCAATAAGATTGCAAAAGCTTATTCCTTTGAAAACACTTCAATAAAGAAATAAATATAGCAGAAGAGTGAAGCTATCTTTTTCAATAAGATATCAATAAATTAGAACACATTCAGAAAACTTTAGGCTTCTAAGGCCCTCATTTAGGTGGTTAATTGAATGCAGCATTCGTTGTGAAATGAACTGTAAAATCACATAAAACATTAACTACTGCGACTATTGAGTTATTACAATTATGAAATACGCAAAAACGGGCAAAAGAAGGCCTTTTTGAGATTGAAGGGTATGAACTTGGTTATTGATAGTGAATAAAGCACCCAGAGTTTACAAACCCATAATTTAAATTGGATCAAAAGACAGAAGAATAGCAAGTGGAAAGCATCTGTGCAAAATAAGTATGCTTTGATTCAATAAAACTCGACTTTATAAACTTTGGGACCGTTCTTGACTATTATGTACATTCATATTCAATTCAAAAAATGATTTGGCAATTTTTTTAAGGAGAAATTGTACAAAATGTTCGTTTCATTGGCAATTCAATTGGTCACTAGGCCGACAATAAAAAAACTTGTTTTTATGATCATTTTGTGAATTTTTGTAAAATATTCCACCAATTTAAAGATTTGGTAATCTCGATTTGCGTTCAGACTGGCATTTTTCGTTCACTTTATTTCCATCATAAAAATTTATAATAGTAGATCTTGTTTCAGA